>WBMZ01000345.1:0-85907 GCA_013400975.1 Atrichornis clamosus
GTCGCTGCCCGGAGCGCCTCCGGCTCACGGCGGGGGGCTGGGGCCGCGGGGCTGCACAGGGTGTGCGGGGGGCGGATGGCGGGCGGCACGGAGAGCCCCGGGCCCGGCCGGAGCCCCGCCGCGCCGCGGGATGGCGAGAGCCCGGGCCAACGCCGTCTGCTTGTTCCAAAGTTGCTGTGTAAACGTGTGTCAGTTTCGCGGATGACAACTGCAATAACATCCAAAACCCCCAACACCTGCTCCCCATCTGCCCCCAGAATTTCCCAGTGTAAAGCAGCCTCCCTTCACACACATACCCCCCCCACACCCCTTCGCTTTTATTTTCTATTTATCTTCACAAGCCGAAGAATTGTTTATGTACACTCATCACTTCAAAAGTGCATTGACTCGGGGGTTCTCCCCTGCAAAAATTTTATCTACATGCTTGATTAAACGCACCGTGAATAATCCCATCCCCTACATTAGTCTGTGAACAACGGCACGGAGACAGAAGCGAGCAGAGTGCACATCAATCAAACCAGACAAGTGAAAGGGGCACCGGGGACCAGGCGGCAGCTTTTTACCAGTTCAGCAAACTGTGGAGCTGGTAATCAGCTGAGCAACATGTAGAGAACCATGAATGCACCAGCCTCTCAGCACTTGCTACAAAATAATTACATTAATTAGGGTGACAATTAAATTAATCAAATAAATAGGTCTACAGAATGTCAAACATAGCAGATAACTAATACTTAATCACAAAAGAACAACCAGTAACAAGACTGCATTTTTCCTTAATTTCCCACTGTTCCTGAGATTGAGAGTTCATCAGCTCCATTGTGTCTCGATCTTTAATCATTGATGTGTTTATGTTTAAATCAAAGCATAACGCCTGTGAGTTTAAGAAGTATATTTGAAGTATAAGCAGAAATTTGCAAAATCTTTTCAACATATATTCAAACAGGATACTGGAGGATATTACCAATAAGGTTTATACTTTTGAATTTATAGTGGGCCCTTCTAGTTTCAAGCTTCTTGCACATGCCCTTAAATAATACAAACTAAAAAAACCAGTACAAGTATTGCTAAGAATAACTGCAGAAAATATTTTCTAAAAGAGAAGGTGATACTGGAGATTTTATGCAGCAGGAATGAAATCCTGGCCTTGTTGAAATCTGTGGGAATTCAGGGAATGTTACTACCTTGTATACCAGATGATCTGGATTATGCCACAGGCTTTTGTGCAGATTCAGTCAAGTTATTATTAAAGCTATTGCTGTTTCTTAAACAACACGTGAGACAGAGGCTTCTTCATGCTTTTGGAATACCATCTTTCCCTGACAGTTTGTCGGACTGCCCAGTATACTCGAAGTTTTGCTGAAGCTGCTGAAGGGTTATTAAGCTTTTGGCCTTTCGTGGAAGGTGTAGGGAGGTAGTCTTGAAGAAGGGCTACCTCTCTCTTAGCTGTTTTTCAGCAGTACAATTAGCTGAGAATAAAAACAATAAGGTCTGTAAAATATTCAAAATATGTTTTCATCCACTTTTATTCTTGTTTTTGAATAATAATAGAGATTAGATTATTGTAAAGTTATAGTAAATCTTATTATACAAGAGACTGGACTGATTTGAGAAAAAAGTTTACATGTTGCTAAAATAAGTGATAATCCTTCAAGCCCATTACAGTATGGAAAACACTAAATGAGGACAAATCAAATTTTCTTTAATTTTTTCTCTGCTTCTCAGTCCTATAGTTTCAGATTTACATTCTTCATAGATGTACTGCAAAACCTTTGCACGCTGAAGAAAGGAAAGGATTAGCAGTAGACAGCCAAAGCGTGCAGTTGCAGATAAAAGTGCCAGCAACATCCTAGGCCCCACAGTCCTAATTTGCCGTGTTCTGTGCAACTGCAGGACAGTTTTGCAGTGTGCCCACTGAAAGGTTAGTGCACAGGCACAGCATTCAGTAAGTCTTGTTCTCCACGGAAAAAATCAAACTGTCCTCCAAAGAAGGCTGTATGCATTGTGCCTCTTGTACTACAAAACATAATTAGGACATAGCTAATCTTGTGTGTAAAAGTACAGGCAAAACTTTTTATTGCACTGAGAAAAAGCTGAGATGAAAGCTAATAAATCTTATAGTGATTAGTGACAACATGTCATTGCTGGAAAGGCATCCATAACAGAGAAGTATATGCATTTGATTTTACTTATAGAGCACAAGTAAAACTGAAAGAACAACTTCCTGAAGGCTATCTGAGGTGATGAACTATTTTACTTGGAACACAGTGCCTTTGATAAGTTTTCATTACTCTTATGTGCTTTTATTTTCACCGTCCTTGCATATTATCTCACCTCTCTTAGGTATATATCTTGCAGTGGCATAAGCAGCAGCGGTTCCATAGAAATCAATGAGAACACTTCCATTTTCACCAGTCAAGAATATGGCGTTACAGTTTCTCTTCCTGTGTAATCCATTCCTGCTTATAACATCAATTACTCAGGAAAAAAGGATGGGATGATTCTCTCTGTTCATTGTATTCTACTGTCATATTGCTTGCAAGTGCCTGCTCTCACTTACATATTCATTTAGGAATTTGCCTTGGCTCTTTCTTTTTTTTCCGTTTTGTATCAACATAGTCTTTTCAACCTACACGATTTCTGGCCTTATTGCGTTACTGATTATGGAAACCAGAGTTTTTAACATTTCTTTTCTCTGTCTTTTTAAACAGGTTGTTAGCTATTCTGCTTTGATAGGTACAAGAGAGGCACCTCTCAACTGCACCCCTGTAAGCATCCAATGCTAGCCTGGAACAATATCTGCTTTTGCATTTGAGAAGTCAGGGGAGGATATCTCTTCTTAGTTTGGGAAAAAGAAATTGGTAGGTAATTGCAGCAATCCTGAGAGAGGGAAGAATATATCTGTATTCTCTTCCAAGAAAAAAAACAAAGTGAGTTTTCCTGTTTGGTGAACTTGCACTTGCTGTGGTTCTGCAGAGGATTGTGTCTGCATATTAATAAATAGACTACAACCATCAATATTTTCAGTTGTAAGTGAGTGGTGTCTAACAAATAACCTACTTTCCCAACTGCAGAGAGAAAAAGATCTAGATAATTTTGGAGACATAAGTAATACTTGATCTGCCAGGATTAGACCCCACAGGGACAAAATTGGTTATGGGACTGTTACGGAACAAGTAGTCCACAGTTTGATGTTATGAGTATCACAGATTGAAGATGCACATAGCCTTTATTCCCCAGGGGTGAGTTTGCCACTGAGATTCACGTCCCTCCCTTTGGAGCTCTGCCTTGGTTAGGGCTCAGGAAGGTGATTTGTGTAGCAATTGGAAATTTGTCTGAGGCATTAACTTTAGTATTGTCAAGAAGAGGTGTTAGAGCTATGAACTTAGAGTGCTGCCCAGTTGGCAGCAGCCTTTGACTTTGCCAGTTCAAAGGAGGAGCACAGCATTTTAGTTGAATCACTAAAGAGCACTGCAAAACTCAGATGTCAAGTATGAGGCAGAGAGACAGCTTCCTTGTTAAATAGGGAAATAGAGTAACTTTCCAGAGAAGCTGCACTGCACTTTTAAACAAGCTTTTGTTTCTTCCCCTATTTCCCTGGCTGGGAGAGTCTCACCACTCAGCTTGATTTTCCAGAGAAAGCACTGAAGTTCCCTTTCTATTTGAGTGTAGACTTCTGCTAAATTCCCTGTAACTCTCTGCAAGGTGCTGTATGCAAATACATGAGTTTGCATAATTGTGCTTAATTAGAATATGCCTGTACTGTGGCTCTAAGAGCTGTGTGGTTAATGCCAGTGCAGCTTTGTTCAGTGGAGCTTTCTGCTTATCTCTAGGACAGCAGGATTGCAAACCTCCCACATGCACTGCCTTATGCCTATGCTGCGATGCATGGTTAAGAGAGGTTCTGTTGGGGTGAAGAGAGTTCAGATTCATGGAGTGGTCACTTTGTGATGTGGAAACTGGAACTCAGTCTCATTATCTCACACAGTGATAAAGTGGTTCACTGGAAATTTGAGGAGGGGAAAAATTAAAGAGAAACATTTCAGCAAGCAAGGCAGCATGAAAAAATAATAGAGTTTGAGGTTAAACAAAAAGTTTAATCCAAACCAGTTTTGATTCTTATTTGAACTCTGAAATTATTTTAGAAGAATGGAATTGTTTTTGAAATGGAACATACTTCCAAAATGAGAAACCAAAAAGTTACAGCTAAAGTTCAATTATTTTAACTCAAGATACTTCAAACATTCTTTTAATGAATCTGCCTTTACAGCAACACTGACACAGACAAAAGCAGTGCTGCATCAAACAATGCCTTTGACTACTTGTGATTGGGAGCTACAAGGATGTTACTCAACTTTGAAAACCACAAGGCAGCAAATCCCAAAACAGGGCCTGGGAGTTTCAAATCACACACCCCATCCTTGCAACTCCAGCGAAGGCAGTGGTTGTGACCCTTACTTGACTTATGTCAGTACAGTGCTAGCTATGGACCCAGGACAGGAAGAAGAATTAGAAGGTTTCCTGAATGCCTGTGGCAGGGCCTGATTTAACAGATAAGTTAATATTTCATTATAGCACTGGTCAGCAGGCTAAATTAAACCCATAGGAGAACTGAAAGAGGCTAAAGGGTGACACAGAAGAGAAAGCAAGCATGGAAATGAAAGCGAGAGAAGAAAAAATCAATTTTTTCAGTGACATTTCACTATTGCTGTGATGGAAACCTTATTTATATATGGATGCAGACTTTTGTGTGATGAACCGTATACACACAGGACCCACACCATTTTTCATGGATGGCTACAGGGAAAGTGGGATGTGCTAAGGAGAGGAATGGTGGCAGAGCAAGTCATTAGGTCTCATTCAGCCAAGGTATTGGGGCTCAGCACAGGATAATATTCAGAATGGACACATTTTTTGGTGGGCATATTGGTACCAGCAGTCACTGAAATAGTCCTGAAAGCCAAGGGAACTGTTTAAAGGGAATGGAAATTTTCAGCTACAATTAAAACCAAATCAGCCTCAAATATAACTTTTCAGTGGCCACATTTTCCAAGAAAGCAATCTTTTTTAGAATTTGCACAAGCATGCCAAACAATTCTCCACTAAGTCCTTTCTTAGTCATGATCTGGAGCTGGTAGGAGGGCCTGAGCAATTACTATAGCCCATACAGTTGTGAGTAGAGTTAACTTTTTTAGTCATTCAAGACCAAAGAAAGAAATCTGCTGCTGAGCACAGCAGGGGAAGGCAGACTGGGGTTAGGACTGGTGTTACAAAAAGTCATTGGGTTGGGATTAAGTTTTAGGTCAGCAAGCCTGGGCAACCTTAATGCTAGAATGATTTTAACAAGTGCTTATCTAAGACAACTGACACAGGAGTAGCTGTGACACTGACCTCTAGAGGGCCAATGCTGGCGTTAATAATGATTGTGGGGTTGGGGGAAAAGAGCACTTGCAAGAAGTAGCAAAACTTTAGGAGTGAAGTATTGAAAACAACTACCAGATTTTGCGCAGTGGCTCCAGCAGCATTGTTATCTGCTGCACATCCAGCACCTTGTTGCCCATTTGCCTTTCCAAACTTGCTTGCGCTTGAAACCACACCAGATTGCTCCAGCACTTTGTGGCCAGGAAGACCTTTGTTTCTTGGATTGCCCCAGCTTGGTCCATTACAGGCATCAAGGCTGTACAGCATGTTTAAAGTGCAGCTCAGATATGATGCTTTTTCTTCAATTCAACACTTGGAAGCAATGATACTGTTGAACTACTGGCTACCATAAATGTGAGGACTAAGCAATACACAACTTTGGCTACCTCCCTACTATATGGACTCTATGTGTCTCTAGGCAGAGCTGTCATATCTGATGAGCCGTTAACCCTGCAACGTGCTTCAGAAGAATGCCAGCAGCCTGCATCCCCAGCATGGAGATTCCAGGCCCACGCCACGGTGGGCAAGCAGGGACCTGGCCAGTTACACTAGCCACGGAGGACACAGCCTGTGCAGGCAGAGGATGGAGTCTCTCAGAGATATTCCTTTTAACAGTGGTTGCATTGAACTGAACAGAATCACTTTCAGTACAGAGCTGATCTGGCTACAAAGAAATGAGGAATACAGTTACTTAGAAGCTGTGTTGTCTTAGTTTCACCTTAGCATATTTCCTGTGTGTTGTGATGGATCTTAAAATACGCTATAAACATTCAGTGTGCAGGAACACAGAGCTGATGTGCAAAATGTCACTGTGACTTGTGCTGATAGCAGGCTTAAGGAAGGGATATATATTCAAAGCAAAGCATAACCCAGCAAGTTTACTTCCTTTCAGGCACGGTGGCAATACTTCCTTTGCTAGGGAAGCCTTTAAGAAGGGAAGAATTCTCCAGGAGCAGTTGAATGCTAAAGCAGATGAATGTCTCCTTTTATCTTGTTTTGAAGTTGTCCTACTTGGATATCACAGATTGAAAAGGTTTCTGTAGTGATTCCTGTCTCTCAGAAACACAAGAATTATTTAGCCAAAGGTAGGTATACCCATCTGCCAGGCAACAGGCTTGCCCGAAGCAGTAAGTTCTGCTCTCTGACAGATTCTACCCCTCTCTCCAGTAAATCTTCCTTGTAATTTGCCCATGCATGTTGGTCCAAGCTACACTTGAACACCTTAACTCCTATATAAACATTAAGCTATGATCCTTTGTGGGTTCCACATACACCATGGACCCTGGCTGTGTGCCTAATGAGAAATGGTAAGCAACTGTTCAGTGAAGGGTAGCCTTTATTTGATGATTTTTCATGTCAGAAATCCACCCCAGCTAAGTGTTTATTGTGAGACTTTGATCTCAAAGATTTAGCTCTCCCTGCAGAGCAAAAGCAGATGCTTGGTAAGCTGTAGCTGTAGTCCTGACAACCCTTTCAAATGTCTAGACAGTGGAAAGAGATGATTACATCCTCTTTTAAACTCAACTGCAACAATTCAACACTATTACCATGTTTACTTCAGGATGAACCTATTTACACTGCTTTGTTTCATGAAACTGCAGGTATTTAATACTATTGAAAGATGCAGGATGATAAGGTGGTTCAGGTTAAAAACCTGCTTTCATTAACAGGAATGAATGTGACAGATGTACTAGGTGACATACGGTCCTTATGTAGACTTTAGCATGGACCTAGAGATTAAGGAGTTTGATTACATACATTTACAGCTAATACTTCTCATTTAAGAGTCTTGAAAATGTTAACACTTCATGAAAGCCTATTTAATTAATACTCATTGAAGAACACATTAAATCCCAGACATAAGGCCAGGAAATATCCAACGTTGCTGCATTTACTTTAGGCCCTGTATTGAACAGAGGAAGAGAAAACTGAGTTATCATAGTCATAATGGATTATGAGCTATATCTTAGTCTCACAAGATAATAGGCTTAGGAAAAGAGATCTGAAAAGAGAAGGGAAGGAGATTCCTGCTTAATCAGCATCCTCAAATAAATATCAATTCATCAGTTTCTCCAAGCAAAGCCAGCCACTGAAACAGGAGATGTTAAGATGCTAGGTCTGCCTCATGTCAGCCACGTCACTGGAGCAGGTATGGAAGAAGTTTCCGGTACTATGATTCAGGACTATATTAGGTGCTTTCCAGTTTTGCAATTAGGAACCTAAAACTTTTCCTTTTGGTTGAATCAAATTTCTGATTTTCTTGTTAATCTGTTGTGGCATTTAAAAATATCTCAGGTACTTCTGATAAGTTCTTTTTCTTCTGGGAAGCCTAACAAGATGGTATTGATGACACAGAATCACAGAACAAAGTCTTTGAATGCTGGAGAACTCAGAAAATTTGGGAATCTCAGAAAATTTATCCAGTTTGATACCAAATTGTTTCTGGACGTCACCTTCAAGAGCCAGTTTTTTAAACAAAACTCTAAGTAAATATAAACTGTAAATATTTTAAACTACTCTTACCTTTGTCAATGGCAAGCTGTTGATATCTTCAGAAAAACTCATACCATGGTATGCTTCTTTATCCTTGTATTTAATTGTCCAGGTCAGAAAACTTGGTCATGTTTGAGCTGAGGTTACTATGCCAAAAGCTTAAGCTTCATTCAGGAATGATTTGTGGACTACTTTGTCAACTTCTCTTTCTCCTAACATTCATTTTGAACAGTCTTATTTCATCTGATCAGAAAATTCAGTTTCCCAGTAGTGTTTTTAAGATGCCAGTAAGTGAAATGTCATTAAATCAAAGGGAGTTCTTTTTTCTGAGGATGATTTTCTGGATGTATTTTAATGCTTGGTTACAATTTCAATTTGTTGCATCTATTTCATTTACATAATCATGAAGAAATAAGTCTTAAAAGAGCTTTTCAGTATGGTCATGTCACCAGTTTAGACTGCATTTCAAAAATAACTAGGTAACAAAAGCATACAAGCGAGATCTATCTATCTATCATCAATCTATCTATCTCTTTCTCTACCTACACTCAGTAATTATAAGATTTTTCTGAGATTATCACCTCTCAATTTTATGTTTCACCATGAAGTGTGATCTGAGTTTCCCAGCTGCAGCTCTAAGTTGCTCTGCTAACATCAAGAAGAATTACGTTATTTTATTTCTAGTGCAAAATGAGTCACACAGAAGACATACTGTGTATATGAAGATTGTAAACCAAACATTTTTTAAAATGAAAATAGCATCTTAAGCCAGCAATGTTTGAATTCTAGAAAACAAAAGGAAAAAGAGGATACATTGTAAATTTGAAAGCACTTAGTGAATTTTTAAGGACAGATGACACATGATAATGTTAACTGGAATCTGTTTAACTCATGAAGTCATAGCTCACAGTTTCTCCTCAAACCATGCTGCTATGTTGGCAACAAGTAGCTCTTTAACAATATCAAATAAGCAGATGATGCAAAAGAAACAATTCCCTTATGTTCCTTTCTGTTATAAAATATACATGTAATACCTTTGCACGCAGACTGAGAATTTTATCTTAATCTTATTAGGTGTTTTTGCAGCTACAAATTTCCACATGTAATGGAATGTACATCAAAGATGCAGGTCAATCAGTGTTATAAATCAAAATTTGTTCTGAAAAATAAACTTATTTTCTTTACAATCCATCATCCATTTCATTCTGCCTTTTTTTTTTTCATTTCAATTCCCTTATTTCTTTTTTCTTTGCTCATGAAGAATAGGGCTTTGAAGCAAGAAAGTTATAAACTGTAGACTGTGTAAATAAGTTTATGTCAAATATACTTGAAAGATTTACACTCTCTTTATCATTCAAGTGAATTGTTTTCTAGAGGTTTGACAGTACAGTGGTTTTGTCCAAATGTTTTTCAAAGAGTTGTGTTTTAATCCCAGCTGACGATTAAGTACCACACAGCCACTCACTCACTCCCCCTAACACACTCCTGAAGGGGAGAAGAATCAGAAGGAAAAGGTAAACCTCGTGAGTTGCTTTAAGAACATTGCAATAATTGAAGCAGTAGTCATAATGATGATGATAATAACAATGATAATGATAACAATAATGATGATGATAATAGTAATAATAGTAGCAGTAATGATAAGGAGAGGGAGAGAGAATGAAAGAATCCAGGAGAAACAAGAGATGCGCAATACAATTGCTCACCACCTGCTGACCAATACCCAGCCCATCCCCGAACGGTGACCAGCCCCTCCCAGCCAGCTCCCCCAGTTTATACACTGGGCATGATGTCCTGTGGTATCCCTTTGACTAGTTCAGGTGAGCTCTCCTGGCTGTGCTCCCTCACAGCTTGTCATGCCCCTTCTCACTACCAAACCTGAGACACTGAAAACCCTTGATTTAGGGTAAACACTACTGAACAACAGCTAAAATATTAATGTGTTATCTACATTATTCTCACACTAAATTCAAAAAAGCACAGCACTGTAGGAGCTACTAAGAAGAAAATTAACTCTTTCCCAGACAAAACCAGGACAAAAAGAAGACTAACTGCTTTTCTTTTTAATTATAATTTGAGATTTTGGATACATCTGCATTTTTTTATTTTTTGTTTGTTTGCTTAGGAAAGATAAGAGCAGAACAGCATATTTTTCTAAATTCAGAGTTTTGTTCAACAGTAACTGTACCTCATTCCATGCATATAGCTAATAAGATTGCTTTCAGTCATTGAAATACAAATAGGAAGAAGTGTTACATTCCTCATTTATCTACATTCCTTGTAAGTTCAGTTACATTGGTCTGAATAAGAATTAAGTATGCAGGACTACAGGGAGAGGTTCTTGGCTAGAGTCAGTCCCATCACACTGTGGGTTCAACACTGCTGAGTAGTTTAGCCAAGTTAGACAACTGAGCCAGTGTGTATAAAATAAGAGCAAGTTGCTGTCAAGGGAAAAAAAACCCAACCAACATATGCAATTGCCTTGGGCCTCCTATTTTTTTTTCTTTTGTCTGTACTAGTTCGCTACAACAATTGTAGAATATTTTCACTTTCTTTTATAGCTGAAGAAAAACTTCTGGAAATCAATTTTAGAGATGCATCCCAATATCAGGCAAAAAATTTTTATCTGGTTAAGATATCTGAGCAGAGTCTTCAGATTGTGTAAACTGAAATACTTGGAGGTACAAGAGATTTATGTCAGTTCAAAACATTTGAGGATCTGGAATATAGTAGCAACACATGGCTGGATTTCATAGCCCTTCTCCAGAACACACCTCTGAGAGTTACAGACTTGTCTGGAGTCTTTCAGCAGGTGAAATAGTTATGCAGGTAACAATTAGAAAATGGCTGTTTCCTTAATATTATCCAGTCTTTAAAAACATGTCATTTATATTTTCATGAAAATAAATGAGCAAAGTCATACATGTTACAGTACCTTTACTTTTGTTGAAAACGATCAGATGAAAAATAATTTTATCAGCTGACATAACTACAGTGTGGAGGATTTTACAAAACTGATTTGTGGGGGAAAGGCAGGGCGGGGCCTTACAAGGTGTTTGTGTGCACATACAAACACCTCTGCCTGCTGGAAAATGTCAGACCAGGCTTCTCTGGTAGTAAGAGAGTTGTGAGTTAATTTTTTCTCATTTGAACATGGGGCAAATTTTAATTAACACCCTCTTGTGTCATGTTCACTTTCTGTCTGGACAGACCCATTTAAATCCAACTTTTGTTTTGGCAGTCTCATAATAAAATGCAAGAAAATTAAAAACAGTCTGTATAAATGACACATGGAAGCATGTATGTGATGTTTCTAAGTCCCTTTCCTACTTCGTGGCCATTGTGGATTGCAGACACTGATTTTCAAAGAGGCAGCTGTTCTATCATGCTGAACTGCATTTTCAAAACATTAAAAATGCCTGAACTTTTCATATTACAACAAAATAAGAAAGAAAAATTGTTGAAATTTTATATTTATTTCTAAAATTGCAGCTATTTTCCAAGCTTTAAAGTTGGTTTGAGTAAGTTTCAGTTTATATACATTGCCTTACTTTCCACTCCCCTATATAAATTTTCTTTGTCTTACTTTCTACATGCAACTCTAGAAAACATGTATTCCTAATATAAACATTCACAGTTTGTCTAATGCCTGCAAAACGTGATGAAATTGTATTTGAAAGGCAGCATAGCCCATATGTGGGAAGATAAGAGTAAATATGTTGCCTAGGATTAGTAGCCAAAGATACAGTTACAAGGGGTCTGCTAGCCTGATTTAACTCGAGGTTCTCAAGCAGATGAGATTTACTGGGACAGGAAACAGACAGAAGTTACAGCATGAGCTTGTCATTCTTCCTGCCTTATCATTGGCTTTTTCCAACTCTCTAGAAAAGCAGATTGCCCCCTCCTAATTTAAGAAAATACCGTGTCCTTACCATACCAAGCTGTTGTGAGTACCAGGCAGAGGGGGCTGTGAGGTCTAGTCCTTGGTAAGGAGAGCCCTGCAATAGATGGTGCTATTCCCATACCTCCGATCAGGGTGTCCTGTGCTCCTCAGGTTTTGTGCTGAGAATGTCTTGATTTTATTTTTTTTTGTTTTATGATATTCTCACAAAGAGAAGGATTATTAAAACCTTTCCCCCACCTCCCTCAAGCAGTATTTTGCTTCCTTGCTTTGGGGTTTTTTATTTGTTACCTACTATTATCTCTCCCTACAGCAGTTTTCCTCTACTAAATCAGGTCATTATTCATCTCACTTTCCACTCTCTTGCCCTCTCTCCCTAAAGCAAGTAGGAGCTCATTCATTCCATTCAAGTATGGAAAATACATTTTCAAAATGCTAGTCCTAACTGCTACGTCTTGGAATCAGTTTAACAATTTGTATCAAATCCTTTGTTCAGAAGACAAAAGAACCAGCAAAGAGGATAATGGATTACCCACTGTCATGTCTCATCTGGAAGTTATCTAAAGGCTGCTTTGATAAGTAGAGTGAGAGTCGTTGGTGTGCCTAATGTTGCACCATTATATTGCTATAACCTGTGAAACAGAGAGATACCAGCATCATAAGAAATACTGTTACAGAGCATCCAAACTGAATAACGACAGCGAAGGAAACACTGGCATCTTATCCATTAAATATGTTGCGTTGATATAAAAAAATTGTTTTTTCTAGCAGGAGTGAGGTATTAGAAGTCTTTAAACAAAACAGCTTCTTCTTGAGGAGTTGGATATTTTTAGCATGCCATAACAGATTAACTAGATTAATATAGATATACTCAAACAGAAACCTTATTACTTAGTTGTCCTGCAGTAGCTATAAAAATATGTGCATTGCAGTAACGATAATAATATGTGCATCTGTCAAAGAATCTAGATACCAGCATTTACCAACAGAGATAAGCAGGGTAGTGTGCTGTCTGTAGCACTGCTGGTGGCTGCCTGTAAAGATGCAACTCCACTGGTGGACCATTTCCTAGACAGTTACAGCAGGAATCCTTGTTTGCTCTAATGCTACTCTCCAATCCTGTCAAAGCACTTTAAGTAGCTCTTAAAGACCTTCCCATAAAAAAAAAAACAAAAACCAAAAACAAAAACAAAAAAACCCCCCAAACAAACAAAAAAAGAAAATTTATTTTTTCTCATGTGTTTGCCAAAAGCTTAACAAGGATTTTGGTATCATCTTTGTCTTCCTTCTCCTGGTTGAAGAAGCTGTGATATGCAATAACTGGTGTTTAACTCAATTGACCCAAAGGACAGAATAATATTTGTTAATGTGTCCTATTTGCTCTATGCACTGCATTTTTTTCTTTCCCAATTGCACATTGTGTCATCTGAAACATCCCATCTGTCACAACTCCCCCAAAATCTCCCTCAAAGAGGAGAACCTGGACATTCATGAGAATTGTTTCATGGATTTTGTGTTCCTGCATGTAGTAAGTTGGATTAGCCCTAAAATTAATCATTGTTCCTGAAGAGTTGGATAGTGGTTATTCAAGAAGAAGAAAAGTAAGTTTATACATAAATAATCCAGGAAATAGATTGTAGTAATAAACTCCAGGAAATATTAATGGGCGAGAGGGTCAACAGAAGTTAAGCAGTGACCCTGAAGGAATAGTACATTATGGTTTTCAACTCCAATATACTGAGTGCAAAGGAGCAAATTGATTTTTTTAAAGCTTTGAAAATTAAACCAACCACAGTAAAAGTGTTTTATTATACATCAGCAAAAAAATGTAAACCCTGCCATTAAAGCTATTCAAGTAAAAACAAACATCACCACAGAAACAGAAGGCAAGAGTCTGTTCTTATTGCGGGTGGTGTCTCCCTGGGGCTGTGATTCCCGAATGGCTTTATTGCTACCACTGATGGCAGGACTTGGCCTGTCCCTGGGGACCAGTGCAGTGTGGCACTACAGAGTTGTCTTTCTTTTGGCAAATGGGGAGTTGAAGAAAGAGTTTTGAGATGAAATAGTGGAAGAAATGAATTGAACAGTTTCTTCTTAAAAAAGAATTAAAAACATGTGTGATTAGATTGAAATGGTGCTTTTAATTTTAAGTCTCAGGATAGAGTACCAAAAGCCAACATCCATGCCTAAGGCACTTCCCATGGTGTCCGCACAGCAACTCCTCACTACCCCTGCATACAGCATGCATCACCCACTTCTAAGTAACATAAAACCAAGGATACATTAGTCCTGCATTACCAGTCCCTTAATCTCAGAGCCACTGTTTCCCCTTTTGCATGGAAATCCAGAGACCAGTTCAGCCTCTCTTGCAGGCTGCAACCCGTGTTAACTGGCTGATGCCTTCTGCCATGGACAGGGCCCCTCTCCACACCAAGCTGCTCCAGCAGCTCAAGAGGCAGCTGTGGTATCATCATCCATCACCTTTGCACAAGCTGATTTTTGGTCTTTAATAGCATCTGTCCCTCATTAACTGCTTGGTGGAGAAAACAGCAGGAGGAGCGTGGATTGGGGTGTTATTAAGCTGTCCTGGTTGAATGCTGCGGTGTGAAAGTGCACACGCTTCAGCACAGTCTTTGGTAGTTCCAGCTGGTGTGACTGTGGGAAGACATTTCTAATTGTCAGATAAAAGCTGGCTGAAATGTTATGTAATCTCAATTATATTCTGCATAAAGATCTACCTGTGACCAAAATTATTAAGGTAGCAGGAACAGAGAATTTAAAGTGGCATGATGTGATTGACCTGCATTGATACTGGTCTCAGTAGTCACTTCCTGAAATCAATCATTTACAGCTCACAAAGAAATGTGTTTGACTTTTGAATAGAACGGTGTGGTAAAGATATT
This sequence comes from Atrichornis clamosus, assembly GCA_013400975.1. Classification (NCBI taxonomy): domain Eukaryota; kingdom Metazoa; phylum Chordata; class Aves; order Passeriformes; family Menuridae; genus Atrichornis; species Atrichornis clamosus. The sequence continues at coordinate 14,716 of WBMZ01000345.1, forward strand.
TGTTGAAGAAAACCTGAAGTATCTTTTTATTTTTTTACCATTACTCAGTAATTTCGATGCTAAAAGATCTCATTCTACTTTTTGATTGATTGCTGTGGTTAGGAAAAACCAAACAATTTCCTCAGATCTTGGCTCTGAATTGATCAGGTATTAAAAAAGCTGTCAGGAAAGTAATTGCATTTTAAAATGTATAAAGCATGTGCAGATTCGTGTTTATCTGTACGAGTTCTTATATGTTTGTATTCCAAGTTTAGAAACAGAACAAGAAGAAAATACATTTCAATGAGACAAACCGTCTTTATTCTGGGTACATGGAGGACCCAAAATATGCCATTTGGTGGGCATTTCTATATAGTACAAAACCTGTGCTGAACATTATTCCTTATACAGCAATATGTAACTACGTTCCAATTCCCCCCCCTCCCCTTTATTGAATACTGTACAACACAAGGGTAAAAAAAACCCCTTTAAATGTCTGAATGATCAGGATTGAAGGCAAGTAAAGGCATCTTTTAGATACTTTAATAAAATAATCTATTAGAAATATTGCTGGAACAGTATCTCAAATGGCATTTAAAAATATATATATATCCAGATGCCAAATATAGCTCTGAGGATAGGCAGGTCTTTAATCTTGGCAGACACAAATAAACACTCCAGAATGTGGTGAATTTTTCACAATAGGTTGAATTAACCCTGCATGGTAAGGAACTCTGCACATCCAGTCTCTGATAATGGGAAAGGCATAGACAAGTACACACTGTGCTGTCTGGATTCTCATTTCCAGATGGCAGCATCCTTTCACAGGCTACTTGTTATTTATTCAAGCAACACTTGCACCTTTAAGTTTCAAAGCCTTGGGGGGAAAAGTAAATTCTTTGTCATTTTTTAGTACTAAGATAAATCTTTGTTCAGCTGCACCTGTTGATGACATTAGCTGAGGACATCAGTGTTAAAAGCCAGGAGAACCAAGGGGAAGTGGTCTCTTACTGGCTTGTGGTCTTCAGCAGGCACTGGACTCAGAGGAGCCAGAGCAAAGCACTGCGTTCACTGCTTCACCACGTGGCACGTTTGGTCCCCAGCGCATGGTCAGCTCCATCAGGACCTGCGACCACTTGAATACGGGAGGCAAAGCTTGTCTGTCACTAGCCTGGAAGCAACTTGGACAAATCCCTGTGGTGCAGACTCACAGGCAGTGTCCCAGTGGAGCAGGGTTTGTAATGAGTGAGGCATTGCTCTGGGGAAGGTGTGGGGCAAGTCACCAACCAAGTCTCCCTGTAAAGTAAGCAAAGTAAACCAGGTGCAGAGAAAGATGCTTCCAACCAGAAATCGACATCCCTATTCATCAGTCTCTTGATTCTGATTCTCTGGCAGTGGATCTCACATTCACTCTAAAAATGTGTGTTTTCAAGAGAATTTTCGGAGACTGTGTATAGCTTGCCCTTGCCAATGTACTTTTCTGAAAAATGTATAGATATGGGTTTGACAGCTGTTTTGTTTTGCCTCTCACTCCTTCCCACCAGAAGAATACTGTAGTCTAGGAATCCACATCTTACCATTCTGAGACAAATGCACTAATCAGCAGATAATTGTCCTGCCCATATTTGTGAACATACATGTCGGCACATGTTTCACCCTCCTATGAGGGGGTGTTCAGCATGGTCTGGTCACCAGACTAGTGCAGTGAGACTAAAGTTTTCACAGGTCTCAGGCAGGATATTTGGCTGTGTTTCCCTGGATAAAGTGATCTGAATTATTTTGTTGCACTGCATAAACCTAAAACCTTACAGCTGGAGAAGGAAGTGAAATCCAGACTTGTACTCTCCCTCAGTTCCCACATTTAAACTGGACTTCAACTACTGATTGCCTACCCAACAGTTTCATTATGAATCAACCATCTAATAAGGATATTCTACTGTTAGGGGCCATGTAAGTTCTTTAAATGGTTATGACAAGTTTAAAAATTAATGTAGAATATCTGATTTTTTTCACCAAGCTCTCTGGCAGATTAGAGGGACCAAAGTATGTTATCCAGGGAAAATATCTATATGCATATCTGTCACTTCCAGCAATTATTAATTCTAATTTCCACCCATAAAACTAAAAAAAACTTAGCACAAATGTAATATTGTTTTCATACCTGAAGAAGATTCAGCTTCTTTTGTAGCTGGGCATTTATCTTTTTTGCTAGTCAAATTGTATCACATTTTCTTTTAGTGAGGGAGAAAATCACGGATCATGTTGGGGCCACGGCTGTTTGGGTCCTGCTCTCATTTCCCTTGCTTTGTTCGCTGTCTATGCTAGTTTGGTGTGAGCAGTAGCCCCACGTAAGCACCCTGCTTCTTCCTCCTGCGGGAGCAGAGACTCAGGGATTTCATGGATGCAGCTCTGGGGCTATGCTAAGAGAAGAGATGTGTGTGCACGAGGGCGAGAAGTGGTGATGGGGAAGGAAAAGAAGGAAAGGAAGTACGGGGGTTTCTGAGTGGCAGTTCAGGAGGAGTCCTTTGGAGAAGCTGGAGAGCAGCAGTTGTGTTGTCAGGTTTCACAAGGCACGCAAGGACACAACAGCTCGGGTAATCCATTCTGACGCCCACATGCACGGTGCACAGGAGGCGCACACAAAGTGATAGGGGCTGCTGGCTGAAGTGAGGAGGTTTAGGGGTGTGAGCTGTATGAAGGTGAAGAAAAGGAAAAAAAAAACCTGCTCACTATTTAAACATTTAAGGACTGCTGCTTTACCTGCTCAGACTTTTAGTGCTTAAAGCAGTTAAGAAGTCAATTACAGCAATGAAATTTAAGGATATATTCCGGTAAAGCTTAAGCAAATACCTTCAGCAGATGCTTAGAAGGTAAATATGTGCTTAAAAATGTCACTGAGTTTTCCCCTTGAACAGAACTAATCTGAAATGTGTCATTTACTGTAGTTCTATTTCCAGCTTCATAAGTAAAATTTGTGATTCCCATCATTTCATGGGTATTAAAGAGAAGCTGATAGGCACTCCAACTTTTAGGGGATTTAGTAAGACTAGCTAATATCTATTACTGCTAAGGAAAAGCTAGTTTCCTATAAGAACAGAATGTTGTGTTTCTAAAAATGTACGTTAATATTTTGGTAGTCTTATTATATAACACCTTTTGATGCAAAAATAATCCCACCTACAAATATCCATGATCACTCACGTTGTGTAGTCAACAATTAGTATATGATATATTTTCTGATAACTTATGATGACACTAATCACACAAAAATTAACCAAACAGCTCTGGCCATTGCTTGTCTTAAACCATTTGTATAACCTTCATTTTAGTGGCTTTGCACTGGAATGACTGACCTTTAAAATGAAACACAAGCTATATACTTCGTTATAATGGGATTAAAGGAAGGCTTGCTAATGCAATTCATTGGAATCCTTGTGTTAACTTCAGAAGTAGTATACCTGATCTTTTTTGATCAATCACAAACATGTTTTGTAAAAATCCACTACAAACTGAGTCACTGAATGTGCAATTACATGTTGCACATAACTTCAAGATCTACTTTTACTGTTTTTTTAAAGGTTGCTATTAAAATTTAACAGCATCAATGTGCAATTTTACTTTCCATAGAAAAATTATATAGAAAATGTTATGTAATAACAAAAGAGTAACAGAAAATAACTTTAAAGAACTATTAGTCAAACTGATTTTTTTTTTATTAGGCTACTCCTTCAAATTAAACTTAACACATATCCCTAAATGCAATGTAAAATACATATTTTATAAAATATATATGCATAAAATATATAAACAAGAACACAAGCTAGTAATATATTATGTATGTATGAAAATTAAAATGTATTTACAATTTAGATTCTGAGGACATTGTTAAAAAAATTAATTTCATAGGGAGTTGTTAAATATGTATTCAGAAAGAATATATCCTAAAAAACACCAGTGCCTAAATTTTTCTTCTAGACAAGATGTCTTTAGCAGTCGTGATGGCTTTTTTCTTCTTTTTAAACTTAGTAATGATTGTTAAGAGATCCCAATGTGCAATACACTGTCCTTCAACATAGCTCAGACCAAATATTTTGGGCATTTCCTTCAGGCAATTTGCCATTGTTCTATTGGATTGGAAGTTACAGCAATTTGACTGGTATGTCTTTTAATCTGTTTTTTCCCTTAGCTATTGAAAGCAAGTATTGTGTCTGTACTGCAGCTGAAGCAGTTTTGCAGTCGAAAACTTGCATGTTTGCTTTCTGCTTACACAATAATCTATTTTGATACAGGGTTCTGTGGACTGCTGCATAAAGTAGCAAGTGCTATCACCCAAAGAAAGTACAGCTTTAAGAGAATAGTAATACTTCTCTGTCATCTTGAAAAGGCTGTCTGTGTGATTTATATTGCTGGCAGTGTACTAAATGTGTCATGTGGTTGTCAGAGAAGGACAAAATATCTTCTGTTATACAGGCTCCTCCTGTAAGTCTATTCCTGGGTCCTCCTTAACATATTTACCTTTTAAACATCATATAAATGGAAACATGGCATGAAGTAATTTTATGGTGCATTTTAGTTCTATAGTCAATAATTTCCTAATATAAAGTAGTCATAGCAATATGCACTCACTACTCACAAATTTTAAAGGTCAGAATGTGTCATGAAACTTGAAGCTATGAAAAGAAAAATGGTTAAGTGAAAAAGAATTTCTCCTAAGTGGGCTATTTCTTTTCTTTTCTCAAATGTTTCTTGAGGAATTTTAATTCACTACTTAAAATACTCATTAAACAAATTTTTACATAGTATAGTATTGTAGATCTCTGGAACACTGTTGGCCCTTTGGACACAGTTTCAAACAGATTAGGCCATTTTAATAGATTAAAGCCAAAGCCAAAACCATCTGTCCCCATTCCTGTGTCTGCAAAGCATGTCTCTCCCAAAAGCAAGCAAGCAACTAATTTCATCTTTTATTTTACTGACTATATTTCTCCACCAAGTCAACTGAGTCTTTCTAATGCCAACCCCATTTCAGGTATACCCCCAAAAAAGAGTGAATTTCTGATAGAATGAATCACACAATACAGAAATACTTGTCGTTTTTCTTCATGTGAACTAAGACCTTTTTAGGTGAGTGTGCCTGGAATTTCTTGAGGTCTCATTCCAGGACTGCAGTCCCCAATGACCTTAATAAGATTTATAGGTAATTGAAACTCTTGAAAATCAGGTGACATTATTCTTGATAATCCTTGTAGCAGTGACTGAGAACCAAGAAAGCCTTGAGGAGTTTGCAATGCAATGTATAAGTTAGAGACAGTACAGAGGCTAAGTGTAACTTAACCAGCATGATTGAAACTAATTGCCTATTTGATCAAAAATCCATTTCCCTTTCATGTAGTAAAGAGAATAAGTGAAGGGTTGAACGCTCAGTGAGAGAATATAAGAAAGAGGATAGAAAGGTATATGCAAAGATTGAAAAGCTGAAAAAGATGGAAAGACTGAAACTTGAAATAAACAGCCCATTGGCACAAGAAAAGAAAAGTCCAGCCAAAAGCATAGACAATTCTCTGAGGATACAAAAGTTCAGAGATATACGTTTTGCTTGCTTTTCCTCATGGCAGCTGGTATGTGTGTTTGTATATTGATGTATGATTAATTTGTGCCAGGCTAAAGAATATAATGCAAGCTTAATTTAGTTCTAAGTAACAAATCTGTGCAACTTGATTGATCAGTTCCATGGCAAAAGAAATCAAAGCTATCTGTGCAACCACTTCAGTGAGAGATTTTATATTTTCTCTTGTAAGACTGTAAATAATCATACTTGCAGAGTGCTCAGCACAGGAAGGGCACGGACTTGCTGGAGAGGGTCCAGAGGAGGGCTACAAAAATGATCAGATAACACCTCGCCTCTGAGAAAAGGTGAGAAAGTTGGGGTTGTTCAACCTTGTGAATAGAAGGCTCTGTGGAGAACTTTTTGAGCTGTTCAGTGTGTAAAGGGGTCTATAAGAAAGATGAGGATAAACCTTTAAGGTTTGCCTGTAGCAACAGGACAAGGGGTAATGGTTTTAAACTAAAAGAGGTCAGATTTAAATTGGGCATAAGGAAGATAGTTTTTAAGATTAAGGTAGTAGAACACTGATATAGGCTATCCAGAAGGGTGGGCAATATCCCAGCCCTGGAAACATCCAAGGCCAGGTTGGACAGAGTTCTGAGCCATATGATCTAACTGTCCCTGCTCCTTACAGGGGAGTTGGACTAGATGACCTTTAAGGGTTCCTTACGACCCAGACCATTCTAGGATTCTGTGATTATCTTTTCATTTTGAGATAAAAAGTTGTACAAGAATCTGAGATCTGTGTGTGGTATGCACAGGGCATGCATTTACATTTCAGTTTCTTTTCCAGAGAGCTTTTCAGGAGTGTTTGAGGTGGTGAGTTTAATTGCTATTTACAGGAGGATGACAAGCTAAATATAAGGAGTGAGCCCACGTCTCTACTTACAGGCAACATTTTGTGCAGTTACTTTCCCTTAGTGATTTTTTGAAGAATTCCCACTGGTATTGCAAAGCAAAAATTTGGGTCTTTTTTTTTTTTTTGGTTAAATGCCTTAAGAATTTTCTTAGGATCATTTGCTATGATCTTAGAGAGGGAACATGTTAACATACTCTTTGATTTTTATCTGTAGGTAGGAAATGGGTCATTAACAGGATAGAAATATGAAAATATTTCTATCCCTGGATACTTATTATGTTGAATATTTACTGAAGTTAGTTCTCTCTCTTTCCTCTTGTCATTCTACTCCATACATAATTGAAGAAAGTTTTGTCAAAGCTGAACTGGATAGGATTTTCCTTGTATCTACTTCTTAGCAGAAAAGTTAAACACAAAGTCACAAACAGGCAAATAAAATCAGACTAAATCCAAATGTATCAATGGTACCTTTCAAATCTTTTACCTGTGAAAAACAGGTCTTCAAGAGAAAGTTCACAAATCTAGTAAATTAGGCAAATTTAAGAGTAATTTAAAGTAGCATTTAATCTGTTGCTAAAATGCAGAAACAACACTTTAAAATTGCCTTGATTGGTTAACATATGCAAAGGAAGTTACATGAGTTACCATGACTTTCAACCTGAACATCCTTTGGCCATTTCCTCGAGGGTGTCCAGAGAAACCCCCTGCAGGCTTAGAGAGCTACACAGAAACTGCAGAGTAATCAAATCCTTTTTATAATCTGGATATTCTAAATTGGTATAGTAGTATATATCTAGGAGTGTACTCCTAGGAGTATATTCCTTTATCCTTTTTATTTGCCTTGTGTCAGTAGCAATTTTGCATGAGCTCAAGGCAGCCCATAACCCTGAGAGTCCTACTTACCTCTTCAATTTATTACGTGAATAATCACATTGTCACAATGAACACAGACTCTTTCTACAAAAAGATGCAAATCATAATTAATTCCATGGCAACACTTCACATGAATCACATTGAATACTTTCACTACTAAAGTAGCTGTAATACACAGTTGCATTGGAGACCAATTGTAATGAAGTGCTTATTAATGTCCACTTCTGGCTAACATGTACTTTGAATAGCAGAGTACTAAAGTTAGTGCTCTTGAGATAGCATGTTTCTAACATAGCTCTAAGTTGGTGCTCAGTCAATTGTATTCTAAGGCCTAGATATCAAAACCATAATAATGTTGACTAAAGCTTTATTAATTCACATACCATATGTATTGTAAAATAATTGTCACAGAATGATACTGTTTTATGACTTGAATGAAATGGTTGAAAAAGGAAAAATTAGTCACTCGAAGAAGTAGGACTCAAAATTAAAGACTAAGATAAAGAACAAAATGAAAACAGCTTTCTTTTGAGAAAAAAGGAGTTACTTATAATTACCTTTAAATTATTTAGGCTTAGCATCCCAAACTTTCAAACTATGCAGAAAAAATTAAAGCACTAGATTATCAGGGGTTTTTTGTTCTCCACAGCTCTATGCTAATCATTGTGCTGAGTGTGAACTGAGTTTTTCCTCCTGTTATGAGCAACCAAAGTCTTTGTTCTGAGAATGATCACATAATTACACAGAAGATTAAAGAATTCCCATGAATAATTTGTGCTCATTTCTCCCTGTTAAACCCATTTAACCCAGTTGAGCATGCCTTGCTGACTTGCTTCAGAGACTCACATTTTCATTAGAAAAGTAGAATATTCACCCTCCCCTGCAGCTGATAACTTTTTCTGGCTTATCTTGTTGCCTAAACATTTCCCTGAACTTGAGCAGCTCTTCTCCAAAGCATAATAATGTGGCATTGTTCATCAATAAATTTTAAAAGTAAAAATTAACTCATTTTATCGAGAAATGGTAAAAAGAAAAGATAAACATTTAAAAAATCATTGAAATATCAGAATGGAAAATTCCTTCCAGTAGTTGAAATAAATGTTAGGAGACATATTTTAACTTGTGGTCCCTAGAGGGCCAGCGTACTGAAAAAAATTCATTGTCACATCATAAGCTACTCTAGTTTATCTACTACACCCCATTTTCACCACTTGAACACTCAAGTCAAGCGTTATGTTTTGTATCCTCTTCTAGGCTGAACACTATACTGTTTTATGGCCATATTAAGATGAGGGCAAAAAATGCGGTTTTAGAATAAAACGGTAAATATGCTGTAAATTCCTGGTGTGTTTAAGGTTACGTTCTGATTTATTCCCCTGACCCCCGTTAAGATGCACCTTGAGTACTGTAATAAATGTAAAATGCAAACCCACCAAGACTAATATGCTCTATAGTTTATGATATCTTAGTTGTCACGTAATAAATATCCTGTAGAAAAGTGCACCTTTTCTTTTTAAGACTTTTTTTTTGAGCATGAAATATATCCCTAAGAATGATTACAGCTGCAGATGGTGAATTAAAATCCAGATATGAATATTAACTTGCCTGACATTTTTGAAGATCTGTGGATGGCTGCTGCAGGGACATGCATATTTTGGCCACCCTTCTGGTCACCTGCACACCTGCTTTCAAATAAAAAGGGGCTACAACATAAAACCTATAGTCAATGAAGTGGTAACAGTCTAGGAACAGTTGGGAATGATGTTACTATACGTGTTCTTAGTATTGTGTTTCCTTCCCTTGCTGCACTTTATACTTCATCCTCACACAGTGGAGAACAATTTCCTGTTCCCAAGCCTTAGTAACTGACTGGTACCTTGGAGAATAAATGACTTTAATTGCTAGCAGAGGAGGAATACTGTTCCATATCAGGTGCTCAAGCTCTCACATGCTGTAATCTACTTGGAGCAATACAACCCATAATAGATTTTTCTACTTAGGTGCTTATGAACTTCCATTTTTGTTCTCATATATGTATTCTTCCTGCTCCTTCTCCCTCTCTTCCCACACACAAACTGAGAATGAAAACAGAAGATGTTAGTTTTTGACAGATGCATTACTGCAGTCATATGTATTTATTAGGCTCTTTCTGTCTAATTTATACGAACAGAGAGAGGTCTGGAAAATGATTGTGTATTAGAGAGCATTTGTATGCACACTTGTAAGGAAGATTATCCAGTGAGAATCTTCCTATTACATACATACATTAATGAAATTCTGAATTAATTAAAACAGTATGAATGGGATTCATATTATTAAATCTGGATATCTCCATTGCAGACATGATGTCTAGTCTGTCCTTACAGTCAACAGAAAGAATTAGGAGCTGCTAGAATTCAATTTACTGCATTCTAGGGTAGGCATCTACCTGAGGACAAGATTAATTTAACCCCTGTTGACTTGATGGCTACAAAAAGTGGACATATTTTAGGTGGCTCCTGTGTTTATATATGGCAGCATGTCTGATTAAGATGCAGGAGATCAGATCAAAGCTCTAAGTAATCCAAGAGCCTATCTCCAGCTGAGTCAGATACAGAAACAGGTAATGAAAAAGTCAAAAGCTGTGCCTGAGGCCTCAGCCACAGCTGAGCAAATAACAAGGGGAGATGAGGATACCTTTGGCTTCAGAATGATCTCAGCAGACATATGCATGGCACAATCTGGAGCCAGAACTTAATGGGGACAGGGATGTCAAGGAGGAATTGGGTGCCAGCAACACCATGGAATCATAGAACTACAAGAACATTTAGGTCGAAAAGAACTTCTGGATAACATACCCATAGATAAAAACCAGAATATGTCAAAATTAGATCATCTGGTTCATCAATTTTATCATCCTCATATTCATCTGGCTGCTGCTGGTGAAACAGGGCAAGGATGAGGGAAAGTCACCATTGGCAGACACCCATACTACATCCATAGGCATATCCATTGAAATGACCAGCAGATGCAGGAAAACATGGAGACATGGGATAACAGTGCAAAACACAGGTACAGCTGCAACAGTGCAACCACTGAACCCAAAGGGGAGCTCAGAACAAGGCTTGAGCCCCTTGGTACTGGCAAGGAGAAAGGTAAACAGCCATGTGCTGTACTTCAAGTTTTGTAACAGAAGATAAGATCCTGCTCCTCTTCAACACCTCTTCCAAAGTTGAAAAGTAGTTGCCAGTGGCAGATGTTGAGGCAAGAATTGGAACAAGCTGCAAAGGCAGTGACCCTTTCTAAGACAAGATCTGGCCATCAACATGATTGTTGATATGTACCATAAGTACGTCTTGGATTGTGATGAAGATTAGTCAAATCCAAGAGATTTGGTCGCTTGTATTCTTTATGATTGTGAGACTTCAGGAGCAAAACAACTCTGAGAAGAGCATATTGACCACACTGAAGGTGGTATTAGGTTGTGTTAAAAATTTGGTCTTGTAATTTATTTCTGCTGTTCCTTTGGATCATTAATGTACAAACATGTTTAAATTAGACTAAGTACAGTATTCATCATCTGTACAGAGTATCCATCTTCTAATTCATTCCCAGAAAATAGGCCACTTGGAAACAGTTCATTTTTATTACTTAAAAGTTTATGACAAGAGCAGAATAAGCTTACAGTGGGTATTTAATAAAGGGTTATTATGAATTGGGAGAAGTAAGAAACCTATGTAGAAAGTTTTAACAAGTATTTTTCATGTGTATTTATATCCTGTGTATTTCCTGTATAGTTGTTTAGATTGTGAAATTGAAATTTTGGAAAGGAAGACTGAAAATGTGAGTTCTATGAGTTTGGTTCGAAGTATTGGAAAATTTAAGAAAATTAAATAAAAAGTAAATTTTTTCCTTAAACATTTTTGTCTGGGGTTGTTAGCTGAGACAATAACCATACAGTGAATATATTTAAATATTTTGTTCTATGTGAAAGAGGGGTAAAAAATTATTGAAGTTCAGTAAGATTAAAAGTCTGAATTTTAACATTTTCTTTATGAACATTCTGTCAATTATAAAAGTGGAAAATTATTTTGGTGAAAGGCCTACCTTGTTTCAGAGTCACAGTTCTCTCAGGAGATAATTACTGATGAGTAATATGATGTACTTTGAATTCTTTTACAATAACTCTTTATAATCATAAACTTTTATTTGACACATTAAAATATGAGTACCATAAATAGCAGCATAAATATATTTTGTTTCATAAGGGAGAATGTGATAAAATTCTACCATTGTTAATCTTATCCTTTGTGTTATTGTAATTTTTTACATATATAAATAGTAGGGCAAAATGAAAGGAGATTTAGGAACTATAGCATAAACAGCATTTAAGTATTTAATGAAATTCTGCAAGCACTGCTAGTCTATTGCAGAGTAAATGACAATTTGAGTAGATGGGATTGACTATGTAGGAATGTTCAATGTCTGTTTATAATGCAGAGATCAATCATCTCACACACATTTATCAAAATACCGGAGTTCAGGGGCTGGAGGCACTTGGCACTTTCCTGGATCAAATGCATTCTCTGTGTCTCAACCTAACAGGTACAAGTATAATAAGGAAATTCTATGTTTCCGTTGTACTAATCTTGTTTCACAAACAAAACAGCACGTGTGATTCCCATCACAGTTCCTTATTTAAAACCTCAATTAATAACATTTGGTAACTTTCAACAAAACAGCATTAAGGTAGGTGTGGGTACAAATGCAGCAGAGAGGCACTTATGAGCATATTGCATAAACATCGTGCCTTGTTACTTCTGCTGTTTCCCATGAAACAACATGTGAGTCAGACAAAAAAATTAAGTCAAAAATTAGTTCTGAGTCCTCAGGTAGAAAGCTATATAGATATATAGAAAGATACAGACTACAGTTATGTTTTGAAGAAGAAGTGAAAGAGAAACAAAACACCGCCAAACCCAAACAAAGAAGTCCTGTGCACGATGATATGAAGCGAGCCATCAATATGCTTTTCTGTCTGGAATCTCAAAAGTCTAATAAACGGCAAGCAATTCAGCTTTTCCTGAATGAAGGTATTAACAGAGATACCATCTACAGTGCAGATGTCTGTTTTTATGAAATTTGTAGAAGTTTGGTAACTTTAAACCTTGCCAATGGGTTTTAAATTAAGCAGGCTGTAGAAATACAGGAAGGGGAGAAAACACAAGCACAGCAGGAACATTTAAGGCTTCAAGCTAAAAATTAGGATCATATAATGCAAGTGGGTATTATGGAAGATGACATATTGTCAGGTTATTTAAAGTGTAAGCACTGTTACAAGCTACTCCTGGTACCGCAGAGGATGACAATCAAAGTCACAAGGCACTCCAGAATTCCTACCCGATATCCTTCTCATGGAGACATGGGCTGACATAAGCTTCAGCTGTGTGGGAGGCCAACCTATTCAGCAGAAATATGGTTTCCTGAACATGATAGTTTCCACTAAGCTAAATTTGTCAGTAGCACTGTGGTCAGCACTGTAGAACTGTAGGGTTGACCAGAAGGAAATTTGGTGAGATATAACTATCAAGGTTAATAATTAACATATTTTTAAAAAAATAAGTGTAGATACTGGTATGTCACATAGATGAATCACATGCTGAGCTGATATTCAAATCCATGATTCATGACCACTGTTGATAGTTCAACATGTTTCTAATTATACAAAGGCTTTTCTTTTGCTTCTGCCTCTTGGAAGACTAAAAGAGTCAGTTAAAGTCCCTTTCTAATAGAAAATTACAGAAATATTTAAGTCATCATTTCTCAAATAATGGACATAAAATTATGATTCCCAAACCTTAAGAATCTAGATTTGATTAAACATTTTATTAACAAACTGGAAATTGAATTGTAGAAATGCAAAAAAGCTTCATAGTTATAATTATCAATCTCTTTCTGCACCAACAGAATTACAGAAGACTATATATATTTACGGTTAACTTATGCATGGATTCCATTTTTAATACAAATTCACTTTCTGAACATAATTACTTTAATAGAAGAGTTATTCTGTGCAGAGTTATTCATTCATATTGCAAATGCTACGGCATCATGACACACTTAGATTTTAGAACAAATCTTCAGGTAAAGAGTTATAATCAATATTGATGCTGGTTTATGTTTATGTTTTCAAGGAACTGCATAATTTCTCTATGTCTTCTGATGTTATACCATAGACAGGATTTGGAAAAGAAGTAGCATTCACGTCTTCGTTAAATGGATACTAAAAGAAAAAAATAGAATGAAATTTAAAACCCAAGTCATTCAATTTGTCTATTAAAATACACATAAAAATGGCTGTAGATTCATTATAGAAGTAACATATGATGTTAAGTTCAAAGAAAACTATAAAATCTCCAAACCTTTTTAGACCAGACTTTCAGCTGATAAAAATTAGCACAGCTCCACTCAAAAAGTTACTGGCCACATATACCTGATCAAGTCATTTAACCAACTTCTGCGTATGTTTCCATCTTTTTTTTCCTTGTCTCCATGGCCTTTGCTCTAATACATATTTAGTATTATTTTAGCAAAATCTGTGTACTGTAGTGTAATTGCAGTGGGTCACTAACTTTGGTACATGGTATTGTAATTTAACTGGCTGGTTCTAATTTCCTTGAATGAGGAATGTATGAGAAAAGAGGTAATATGAACCCTTCAATATAAGGATTTCAGTAGTTCTAAACATTTTCTTTGGCATCTGCCTAAACTGAAATGTGTTGAATTAGTGTATGGTGAAACAGATCTAATGGATAAGCAACACTAATTAAATTGCTATTATGAAGTCCTTGCCAACCAATTCAGCCCTGGTCATCTTTGTCACATTTCCAGAGGTGCTAACATAATGAGTAGCAATACACCATTGACTTTAAGTGACATTTTTTCCTTTCCTCTGCAAATGAATTTCATTTACTAGCCCAACATATACTTTAGAAATTATTTATTATTACGTTATTGCATACCTCATGCCATGGAGAAACACTGATTTGAACAGCAGGTGAGGTGACATACCCAGGAGACTATAAAAGGAAAAAAAACTGTTTCAGAATATTTTAAATGAGCTGCCAATAATACAGTCTTCCATGTGGCTCCCTGAGTAACACACTCTATATGGATCCAAATTTACCAGGCAGTATTATAGGCGAGAGTGTGGCTATGCTAAGCCCACGTGGTTTTGGTGTTCAGAAAGGTCCAAGAGAATTGTTCTTTATGAAACTCAGAGCCTCCCACAAGTGCATAACTTTTGGGTATTCAGCTGGAGATAAGAGCTTTTGCTCATGTTTTGTCATATTTTTGATTGATGATACTCCATTCAGATTTAAGTCTCATCAGACTCAGAGAAAATTCATAATGCCTGTTTTCCTTTTAAAAGGAAGAATTAATGTAAACATGTATTTTCCCAGTCTTAAAGAAAATAGAGGAAAACCTGGTACGTGGCTGGACTTCAATCACAATGCCTGGGGCTGTCTTCCATGAAAATGCCTCTCCTGACTCTGTGCTTCTGTTTTTCAACTTGCTATTAAATGAAGCCTGTCAGGAATCTATTTTAACTAAAATAAAAATGTCCTGATAAATTGGACATGATTGTGATGGGAATCTTTCCAATTTGGAGCTCTCACAAACTCCAACCTATAAGTGAATTCATTTGATCTAATGTCTCTAAAATCAGGTGTAAGGACCCTTTTATAGAAAGTAAATGGCATGTCATAGTTAATCCTATTCAAAGCTGCAGTGGTATCTTATATTATTGACTGTGCAAAGGACAAAGAAATTTTATTTTCTATTTCAAACCAAGCCTAGCTCTTTCCGTGCTAATAAGGGTAGTACCAAAATGAGGGAAGGAAGGAAGGCTATTTTAATTTTTTTTTCCCCCAAGGTGCTTTGTCTATATTATTTTTAATTATAAACAAAATATCAGAGATATCTGCATTTTAAGTCATTTTTTCTTAAGAAATATCTTAATCTTAAAATCTTAAGTGTTCTTAAGAAAGTCTTAATATTTAGTCAATTTTTCTCATTAAAAGTAAAACATTAATTTTAGATATCATTGTAATTTGATAATTAAATCTTGCCTTGAAATCTTTTGCTGCAATATGTTCACTTTTAGATATATATTTTATTTAAAAACTTCTTTGTTAGTCTAGCAGTCCCTTAACTCTGATCAGCAAATGGTATTAGGTAAATGTGTGACCAATCGTTTATTTAGTGTCAAGGTGAATTTTACAGTGATGGGAATCATGAAGTACATTTAAGGTACTGGGAAGGATTATAACTGTTTTATTAAAGTTAAATGAGTGTGCAAAGGCAGCTTGGATGCCAAATCACACATTTTGTGTTTTAATTATTGTGGCTGTGTTTCTGGGTTTGGGTGTTTGCTTTGTTGGATGTTTTCTGGGGGAGTTTTGTTTGGGTTTTTTATTCCAGATACAAAAAGAAACAAGAGATGTTGTCAAAACTGAACTGATTTCAAATCTTCCTGTGTTTTCAAAATTCAGTGGAACTGATATGAGTGCTGCACCACATTTTAATTCTCATTTCTTTTTTTAATTAAATAGCATTCAGTGAGGGATTATACTGTTTTAATGGAAAACTCTTTGAGGACTATAACCTCACATTTTTCTGAGCATATAAAAGCAGCTATTTCTACTTACCTTTACTTTCCCAGATGAACTTAGGTCTTTGTACAATGGGTTGGCAAATGAAGAACGAGCAGTTTCCTGCACTTTCCTGGAGTAGTCAAACAAAAAACCAGGAAAAACATCCACCATATCACACAGCTTGTCAAAGAACCAAGCAGTTTAAAGTTGAAAAGACTTGAGTCCAAAAAAGTAGATGGCTAAATATATTTCCAACTGAGGTCTACTGAAATTAATGAAATTAAACCAATATTCTGTAAAAATAATGACTAGATTAAAATAATAATTTTTCATTTGTTTCTTCTAAAATATATATATGTTTTTAGATGTATATAGAACTATTCAGGATTCATAAAATGCAGGTACAAGGCTATACATTAAATAAAACATGATATTGCCTTAAGAGTTGCATTGCTATAATTCTTTTGCATGTAATGACATAATGTTCTTTCTGTGTTTTGCTATCACACTAGCAATTCAGTGATTAACATGGTCTTAGGCTCCAAGTTCCAAAACACATTATTTATTTAATTGTTGTAAGAACACTACTTTTCCAATTAATTGGGAAAGAACTTGAATTTTGGGTCAAAATCATCAGAATAAGTTTTAAAACTGTAGAAGCTACCCATCCCTTTTGCTACAAAGCCAGGAATAAATAATTGCTTGAGGTATTGAAATGCAAAATTTTCATGAATTAACACAGTGCCTTAAACAATTTGTAGTAGATGAATAGGACAAATTTTGCTAATTATGGGTCTCATGTCCATTAACTCATTTAGAGGTTTAAAGATATGTTTTCCTAATAAAGGTCTTCAAGGATTCCGTTTTTTTTGGAAGCACTTATTACCTGTGCTGTTAATCCCATTAATTCTGCAAAAGCAGAATGGAGGTGGAACTTTCAGCCTATATCTAAATTTTTTTCCCATATAGATGACTTGTTGCTAATATTCCACAATGCTTGAAATCACAGATTTACAGAATCATTTAGGTTAGAAAGGACCTCTAAGGTCACCAAGTCCAACCTTTGTCTGATCACCACCTTGTCAATTTGACTACTGCACTAAGTGCTATGTCCAGTCCCTTCCACCTCCCGATGTGTTGACTCCACCTCCATGGGCAGTCTGTTCCAATGCTTAACAATCCTTTCTGTGAAGAGTTTCTTCCTGATGTCCAACCTGAACCTCCCTTGGCACAGCTGGAGACTGTCCCCTTGTCCTGGGACTTGTTTCCTGGGAGAAGAGACTGACTCCCCACCTGGCCACATCCTCTTTTCAGGGAGTTGTAGAGAGTTGTAGATAAGGTCTCTCCTGAGGCTCCTTTTCTCCAGGCTAAACATCCCCAGCTCCCTCAGCTGCTCCTCACAGGACTTAATCTCTAGACCCTTCACCATCTTCACTGCCCTTCTCCGGACTCTCTCCAGCACCTGAAAGTCTTTCTTGTAGTGAGAGGCCCAGAATCATCAAAGCTGTTCCAATACTATATGAAAAGCAACAGCTGTATTAATTAAAATTACTGAAGAATGAAGCAGAAGCTAATCTTCACTTTTGAAGAGATGCATTCAGTTTTTGTTGGTTTTTTTCCCATAGTTTTTGTGAATAAGAGCATATGCCTTGTGCACATAGAAAGCTGTGTATGTACAGTATTCTAAGAAAAAAATTTCCCTAGATCTTCCCATCAATCTTGGTGATGGAGAAATGAATTTTTTTGTCTTAAAAGGTGTTTCTATTCCAAAGCTGCTCCTAGAGGTGGTTGAAGCAGAGTGTTCCTAGAAGCTGATAGACAGGTTCTGTGTTACTGTGGTGGGCAGGACTGAGGGGACAAGAGCAGTCACTGGGTCACAGCCCATAGAGGTGCTGGGAAAGGCAGGTGTTCCTCAGTGAGAACCACAGAGGAGACACACTCAAGGTTTCTTTTGCAAATAACTGAAACCAGAATGGTTGCTTGGGAGGAAGACACAAGTAAGCTACAGAAATATTTGATTTTATGAGTTAAATCAGTGCAAGAAACTAAGCTTGGGTTTTAGACTAAACCAGACACATCGTCAAAAAATTTTTCACAAGACTGTCAGAAAGTAATTGCTTCTAATGCCAGTCTCATAATTTATTTTGATTACCTGAGACAACAATGCAGATAGCTGAATATTTGAAACTGTGGATTTTTTCATTTGATTTTATCTTAACTGTAATAAATCATGATATTCTGATTCTTTTAGTTAGTTTAGTAAATCTGTGTTAGATTATTTATATGCCATCTAAGTGTATATTTGCATCCCTTCATTAAGTTAGGAAAATGTATACAAAATTTACTTTTTACTCTAAAATGAAGGCATGGCTCACAAAACCTGGGACTAGAAGCAAACTCAGATGAGTAGTTTTGAAGGAATTTAGCTCTGCTTCTAAACTAGTGCCCAAATGTCCAGCTTTACATGCCTTAATTTTGGTGCCTCACTTAAACACCACAAACCCACTGTATGGCCTAAAAGCATGATATGGAATTAAGCAAATCAGTTCTGCTTACAGTCAGCAGAGACACTTCCAAAGAGCAATCCAAGTCACACAATTCTCAGTGTGAATCACTTTTACTGTGCCAATAGCAAATGGTAAGGATAGGGACAGGTCTGATTCTCTTTCATCCCCCACTCCCCCATTAAACTTAAGCAATTTGTGCAAGACCTATATACAGCTTATTTGGGCAAGAATATGCTGAGCACTTAGGTCTGTCCTGAGGGCAGGAAGATGCTGAACACAGATCTCTGGCTTCCTCTGCAAGGAGGATAACTAACCAGAAGGATACTGTGCCAAAGTGTGGGCACCAAAAATGAGTGCTGGTTGAGTTCTTTAGTGTTTGTGGTTGCTGTGCTTAGTCCTGCCTGTGTGTGTGAGCTTTCCTCAAGCATTAAAATTGAGCCTTGTTCAGGTTGTCCAGCAGATTTCAAACGTCCCTTCAATTCAGATCTGAATCATGACAGAGCATATGTATTGGTCACCTAATCTTGGGATAATTGGAATTTTATGGCCCAAAATATGGGCACTGCTTGAATTTATGCACCCCAAACTTAGGTGGAAAATGAGCTTTCTTAAGTTCTCTCCTGTCCTTGGGAACATTTTTGCCAAAGCAGGGCTTTGAAAGTCACCTTGAATATATTACCTTACATATAACTTATGTTACATACATGTGCAACATATACATACAACATCTATGCACACAGATGTACACATATGAATATGTTTATACAAACGTATATTGTTACCCCCTGTTGGTGAATGTAGCAAACAATTCTTTCTAAGGGATGTCAATAATTATCCATAAAATTTCTGAAATATTTTCAAATTACTTAAAAGGCCTTAAAGAATGTGCAAGTAAACATTTAATCACATGTTTACACATGTGGGTAAGGTAGTTTGGAGAGAACTCGGTTTTCTAACATAACCAGAAATACCACAATAAGAAAGGAGAGGATTAATCTTCTTGGGCTGAGGTAACATGGGGCATAGCTTTGCTAAGCTCATCTGCATTCTTTAGTAGCAAAAACTACTGCCCTGTCAGAGGTTTCTCCACTACAACTTCACAAAGACAGGAGGAAGTTCTATGTTCCACAAAATATGCACCAATGTGTAAACGGACTGCTGAGTAACATCATTCTTGTTAATGGAAAATTGAAGTATATAGGTTTCATTTGTTTGGATGCAAGAGCTCATATTTTCTTACTTTTCAATTTACCTTTCAAAGGAAAATCAAATCTTTTATACAGGACACAAATTTGTAGGAAATAGAGTACTGAAACAATGCTTATCATCTGGTCCAAAACAAAAATGACAAAATCCTAGTGGACCAAAGATTCAATTACAATTAAGCTACTAATTAAAATAATCCCTTAAAATAATTTTTATAGATATTCTAAACCTTTGGTTCTAAATAGAAACTAGAACTCAAGATCTCAATTTTCAAAGCATATATAAAACCTTTTTAACTAAATTTAGGTTTGCAGAAGTAGACCATATTTTGCACATCCCATGGAATAAAGAGGAGGCATGGTGCAAGGAAAGAAGACTTTCCAAAAGCTGCATCTAGAATAATATACAAGCCACTTGGATGTTTGATTCGACTGTTAATATGTTGTCTGGGTTTCCTAACTCTGTACTTTCTACATTTTGAGTCACTTTAGAGAATTTAGTGTGGTTTTTTTTAAATCAGTCCTTTGCGTCTTTCATCTTAGTGATCTTGAAGGCTACAGACTACAGAGATTGGCTATTTCAGCATGTTTCTATGAAACCTCTTGTTTCTATGCATGTGTTCCTCCTATGTGTGGTGGTCATGAGATATACATTTCAGAAAAACTGAAGACTTCTTACTATAGTACTCATCCTTCAGAACAAAAATATTCTATGGAAGAATGAATGGATTTGGATAGCAGCATTAGACGAATACAATAATTCCCAGACAGCAGTATTGTCTGATGCTTCCACATTTTGGTTTACTTTTTCCCACAAAACTGCACACTTTTCTCCCATTATACATGAACAGTATCTGTCCCTGTTCCAGTTCACAAGCTGAAAACGATTCAATAAATGTCATTATACTGTCATTCTGTTTATCACATTGGGATATAGGAACAGAGGCATAGCCAGCAATGACCTCTGGCAGTCCTTCAGATCTGCTTGGAGAGCCTCCCCTGGACTACACCACCCATTCCTCCACACCAGACCTCCAGAAGGGTTGGTCTAATTGAAGGAAGTCTGGCAACTGAAACTGGGAATCATTATAATTATAAGTAAGCCTTAACTATGGAGAAAGGCAAAAAGCACTGAGCTTGTCTAGCCTGAAGAAAGCAGCCTGTAAGGTGGCATGACAACTGCCTTCAAGAACAGAAAAACTTTCTACAAAGAGGAAAGAAATAATCAGTTATTGTCCATGGTGAATAGAAATGAACTTAAATTGTAAACAGACATATCAGCTGTTAGAAAATAACTAACAGTAAACTTCTTTCTACCCAAGGTACCAAGATTGCCTGAGGATGCCATCAAATTCATGTTGCTAGAGATCTTTAAATACAAACTCAAGAGTGATACAATTGAGTCTGTTATGTGGCAGGATGAAAAAAGGCCTCTGTGGGTCCTTTCTTCCTATGATTTTCTATCATTTTAAAATACTTTCTCAGAGCACCTCAGGTTTTCACTCTGTTGCCTCTGTGGCAAGATACATTATTGATATGCTTCGGAAAATTTAATGTTCTGTGTTCATTAAGATTGACAAGACTGATAATCGCTGTGGTACTTTAGCCTTGCAGCTGATGGCACAGACCAAGAACAGGAAAGAAACAAACTGAAAGGATCCAGGGATATTGACTGCTTTGGAGGCATCAGCAAAAAGGTATAACTTTGCTGGGCAGAAAGTCACTTATTTTTCATATTCTCATTTTTAGATTAAAATAAGGCTTGAGAAGGCAACTGCAACAAAATGGAAGGTAAAGTGAAGCTTTGCTTCTCTTTGGTCTATAAGGACAGATGCCACTGATGGAGTGGAGTAACTGGCAGCCTTCCCTTCTGGATTAGGAAACGTCATCTCTGGAGTGCAAACATGAATGCAAGAAACTTATAAGCTTCCTTGATTTGAGGTCTCTATACAAAAGTGTCACATATCCCAGCTGGGCACTGGGAAGTGTCTGAATGCCTTTATGGTAATGAAGTACACTGCTTCCAAGCAATGTGGCTGGCTGCTTTTACCTATTAGGAAGTAAACTTCCTATATAATGACTTCCAGTAATTCCCACTCAGTCACTAGAGCATTTAAAACCTACAGATCAGAAAATAAATTCTGCAAAGGAAGGAGAAGGAGAAGGAAGCAGGGCATCCTTTCTGGGCTAAAAGGAAGGATTAAGGTATCTGTGTTTCCAGTGAAGAGGAAGAGAGACAAATGTAACTCTGAGGTTCTCACCACTGTTAGTGAAAACTTTTTAGTCAGCCATTGCCTGAGGGGTCCCCAGCCCATGCCTACTGCCTGCTACCTGGTTTTCTGGTGAAAAGAAAAGGAGTTCTATTGGACTCTGAAACTTCTCCAGCTCTTGTGCACATTCCTGTGCTACTTCCATTGAGACACAGATGGATCTGCACACCATTTCAAGATGTCCTGGGAGCTAGCACTTACAAATGCTACTGTGCCTCTGGTGAACCATCTGCCAATGCCTGCATGTGTGGTTCTATACCAGTAAAGCAAGGAGACACTAATAGAAATTACTTAAAATTAGCTAGCAAAAGAATTTTTCAAAAGGCAGTAAATATGGCCTCAAGTGTGTGAAAGCTTCCCTAGAGTGACTCTAGTGCCTAATGACTTTAAGAATACAACAATGTTTCCGGAGGGCTAAAAGCAGACACGAGTGAAAATTAGCTGTAGGAAAATATCATTTATGTGCTAGTAAATTCCTCTTGTTCATCAAATCCCTAAAAAAAAATTGGGAGTAAAATCTCATGCCTCTGTGTGGTGCTGTCACATTGTACATTTCACAGACTTATGCAAACACAAGTCACTTCTTATTATAAAGTTTAATCCTAAAGATCCAAACTTCAGTATGATAATATTGGCTTCATTTTGACTAGTCACTTCTGATTACTGATTAAGCAGTTCAGAAATAACTTGCCTTAATTTACTACTATGTTTGCAGCTGTGATTCTTGTATATCAAATCATGGTAGGCACTTGGTAGTTGAAGACAGAGAGACAAACTGCCTGGATCTTCTCAAATCCAAAGATTCAGATGTCATTGTTTTCACAATTTCAGAATTTCATACAAATTTCCATTTATTAGCTAGATTATTTCTTAGCAAGGTGCCTATAAAATGCATTTTAACTTATATGTTAAGTCAACTGTGATTAAAAACAATGAAAATAAAATTTTTTATTCTGTACTGTGGGCAAAATGATTTGATGATCTCAGTTCCTAATAGACAAAACTTGCAATCACAAAAATGTCTATCGTCATAACTTACCTTTTTTGATTGCTCCACTGGAAACAAGTATGACCGAAAGGAGCTTTACTGTGTAAGCTTGTCTAACCCTCTCTTTCACAGCTCTGATCCTCTGCATATCAGAGCTGTGGTATATTCTCAAAACCAGAGGAAGAAGATCCTCATTTATCCCTGTTTTAATATACGTCTAATAGGACACTCAAGTGCTTGGCATCATATTGCAACTGATACAAAAAATACTGGGTTTTTTTTAGTGTATATAATTACAAGAGAGGAAAAATATTCCTTGAATATAGATATGTGGGTAAAAGAGATGTGAATGGCAGTGCAGTAACTTTTAAGCAGACATTTATGAAAGAAAATGGTAGAAGGGAGTGTTGAGAGCACAGTAGAAGTAGCGTAAGAAACAATAGTTTTTTAATTAAAACACTATTAAATTAAAAACAAACCTGTTTTGAGAAATAAAACGTTTTTTCTCCAAGATAATTATTGAAATTGCAAAAACAAGTAAAATCCAGCAACTCTTACACTACAAGTAATTTTACCCTTCTGAGATGCTTTTCCATATGTGTGCCTTAGCAGGATGTATTCATGTGAATGAATTAAGTCTTAAAGCCCCATGAAATCAGATAGGGAAATATTATTCCTGCTTTAAAAAAGAGGAAGGAGATGTAAAGAAAACAAGTGAAGCTCTGCACTTAATTAACAGTAGCACAACCAATAAAGGTTCCTGCTTCAATATTTTGCCACTGTGTCCATAGACAGCTCTACCTGTCAGGGGAGCACGCAGTGATAGGAGACACGCCAGCAGCAATTATGTCAGGACAGGAGTCTGCATGGTTTAGTAGATAGTTTGGGAGATAACAACATCCCCAAAGAGAGAAAAGTCTATAGCAGAGAACAAGTTTAAAGGAAAAGAGACAGCTTTGAAGATGAATTCTGGAGAAGAAAATGAAGGGTGAGGAAAATCTAACAGCATGAAAATGGACAAGGCAATGCACAACTGGAATTGCTGAAAGGAAGGAAGGGACAGTGGTAGGTACTTTCTGACAGAGAAGGATCAGAAAAAATTAAGACATGGGCAGAGAAGAAATACAGGTGTTAGAGGAAAATAAGAAACAGGAAAACAATCTTAAATGCAGGGTGAGAGAAAAAGCAGAGATTATCAGAGGGATGACAGGAAGGGCTTGTAAATATATCCATGAAATAGCGAGTTGTCAAGTGAAGGCATATCCTAAAAAACCTCTGAATTTTATAATTTAAAAATACTCATACAATACTACAATCAAAAAATAAGCAGTCAAGCCATTGCTCATTGTTTCCAGACTGGGGTCCACTAAGGTCAGCTTTTGTTGCAAAGCTGCATTTTCTGCTTAGTGTTGCACATGAAGACAGCTTGTGGCGAGATTTAAAAGTTCAAACCAATGAGACTGGGCAGTTAGCCACTGCTTTGTGCCACATTTGTGTCCACTATATGTAAAATAAAAGTTTTACTTACGTTTCTGGCACTTTCTTCTTCAAAAGAAAATACAAGGCAGCAGCTGTAATTTTAATCAGTAAGAAACCAATACCCAACACAATCCAAATATCTGCAAAATCAGAGCAATCAAAGACAGAAATAAGTAAAACGAAAGACTCAAAGAATGAATTGAAAGATATTTCTTTCTTTTTACAGTACTACCATTTTGTAGGAGACTTGAAGCTGGAGGCTGAAGAGGCTTAGCACTTATGTGGCAGCGGTTTCCTTTCCATCCTTTTCCACATCTGTGAATAAAATGAGAATTTTTGAAAAAGGGAGAAGAAAGGATCATAAACAGTGATGAGCACACAGGAAATGCAAATATTGTGAGCACTTTTTCCAGTGACTTAAGCTTACTCAGGAATCACAAAGGGCAGCATCAAAGTTAATATAATGGAATGTAAGTGAGAAATACACAAAACAAATTTAGGAGTGAAAAAAGAAAACAAAACTAAGTTCAAAGATTAGAATTGGCTTCCTTGTCCATATTGCCATCAAATTGTTCTCTCACAGCAAAAGAAATTGGACCAATTTCCCTGTATTGGCCATGTGAGGGCTAAATACATTTCTGAGTTTAGAAACTGGGACCTTAATGTAGACAAAGACATGTAATTAGAAATGAGAAAGATGTTTTTCTCCCCCCACCTAATCTGTCTCTTTTGTTTTTATATTTTTTTGTAAAAATGATACCTCTCCAACAATTGCCTCTTCAAAACCACGGCTACATTTGAGCTAACAACTGCAGCCATGTAAAATTTTTCCAAGGTTGCTGTTTGGTAAAATCCAGTCTTGATTTGAAGTGAACAAAATACAAAAAATCTGACACAAGCTTTCCTGGTTTGATTTACACTTTTTGCTAAATGGTTAATCACAGTCACCAAAAAAAGTTTGTATCATTTTTCACTTGAATTTGTCTAGATTTAGCTTTTGTCTACTTGCTCTTATTCAGGCCTTCCCCATGAGAATGAAGGGGCCCTGGACACCTAGGTGAGGGTCAGCTGCCTTTGCTGAGACACACGCTGTTTGGGGAATCTCAAACGGCTCTAGGCACCTACATCTACAAACCCTAAATGACAACTAGTGCAAAGGGTTGTTAGAGGGATAGCCACATACTGACATCTGAATTTCAGGCACCCCATATGATGAGTGAACCCCACCTGGAGTGTCACGTTGGAATGACTTCTACCAATTACATGCTTGGCTGGTGATTTATGATCATAAATTTTCAACTTTTTTTAAAAGGAAGTATCAGAAAAAGCGATGACAGAAATCCAGGTTCAGTCCTACTAATGCCAAATGCTTGGAAAATTTATTTCACTTACAATTTCTCTCTTTCCAGTTTCATAAACTATTAATGTGGCCTGGGTTGGCTATTGAGATGCTTTCTCACTGTAACACCACCATTTTTTTCCATAGCCACCAATTTTTATGAAGTAATTTTGAAACTCTAATTTCCTCTCCTTCAATGTGTGGTATGAAACCTCACATATACACAATTAAATCTCTATATTGAGGCTATTTTATTTGAACATTTGAAAGAGGACTTCATGTTGTTTGCCATGACTCAGCACATGGTGTTGCTTATGTGCCTTACCCTAGCAGTTGCACGCTGAGTTAAACAGACACTCAGAAGTGAGAGGGCTATGCCATTTTCCAAGAAAATTACTTAGAGTGTTGGATGTAGGGAGAGGAAGGGTGGGATGATAGGAGAGCAAGAATCTGTACCTGCAATGACACTTAGAATCCTTAAAGGATCAGGGCATGTCAGAAAGCAGATCTATATCCTAGTTTCAGACATGACAGGAAGAAGGTGACTTTTTACTAAAGTCCAAAAGGGACTGATGCAGGATTTGTTGCAACTAGGTGTCTGATTGATAAATTGTGGTCAGAGACCATGCTAGAAGGGAAGTCCCCCACTCGAACACAGTAGGCAGAGAAAGATTTTATTTAACCCATTTTACCCCACAGATCTGAGTTTTCTGTGGTTAAAGGGTTACCTTGTTCAAGGTTAGTAATTGATATACTAATGAATCCTAGCTTAGCAGCTGGAGTCAGTAGCATATTCTGACATGCAGACATTAAAGAAAAAATGACATAATTTTAGCTGACAGCTCTGGCTGAGGTGGAGGCCCATTGTATTCAGTGACTGAAAATACCTGGTCTCTTCACTGCTCCTTCTTCTTCAGCATACTACAAAAAATCATGTCATTCATAAGCAGCTCTTTTATGCAGACTGATGATTTTATAAAAATGTCAAATTGCAGCTGGCCTCATACCAAGCTCTGTGGATCCATGTAGAAACATTGTAATCTGATGGTAATCACCCATCAAAATAATTTTCTGATTGCTCTCGATTGTATAATTTCCTTTCTCCCCGTTTGCCAGACTTTCTTGTTGACCTAGATATGCTTTTAACCAAAATTGCCCTCTTTCTTGTCACTGCAGAACTTACTTGACTGTAAAAGCAAGAAGAAAACAGACTTGCAGCAGCGCACAAGCGCTGCTCCGCGTGGCAAAGAGAGGTGCCATTTGCTGGTTTGGAGCCAGCGAGGCAGAGCTCACCTCAGAGCTGCAAAGAGGTAGTTCTCATAAAGCAGGTGTGTGTTCTGGTAGGAGTACAGGAAAGTTCTACTACACAGAAATAACTGAATCTGTCTTCATATCCTGTGTTTCCATTTATTGATGGAATATTTCCACATATTCATGCTATGTTTGAACTGTGGACAAAAAGTTTAATCACCTTTTAGTTTATCTTCCTATGCATACATATAAGTTTTATAATCAACTACTAACTCCCTTGGGTTGGCCATTCATTTCTCTACAAATCTCTGAATGTTTCACGACAGACACCATTTAGGAATCTGACTATCAACAGGCATAATTTTGGCCAGTGAAATGATTTTCCACTGTATCCATCTAGACTGTTGTCATAAATGTCACTGCTATTGCTTGGAAAAAAAAATGGATTAAGGTGGAGCAAAGAAAATATCTCTGAAAGTTGGTAAGTTATAAGCACAAATTCAAAAGCAAATAGATGGGAAAAATATTGTAAAATATGAAGCATAGGGACTATTTTATAGGTAGAGGGAGGAAGCAAGGCAAAAGAGGATTAAGATAGTAAAGACAACATAGCTAATCATCAAAGATCAGGATGAAAAAAGAGTGTTAAATGACAAAAAAAAAAAAGAGTGAGTATATCTGTTGGTTAAGTGCTCACACTTGATTTTCACACATTAATTTATTTGTTATTTTTTAACTTTGACAGGGGATCTTAACAATCATCCCTGCCACTGTGGTAAAATATAAGGCTGCCAGAAAAATCTGGGTTACAATTTGGAGATTCATTCAGCTCTTTATAAGGTTTGGTTGTTCTTTACTAACAAAATTTCATCTTCTCAATAAATAAAAAAGTAAGAGTTACAGCTAGTTGAGAAGCCTGCAACTTTCAGTAGCCTCCATAAAAATAATGGGAAAATTGTTCATTAATATCCTTGGCTCTCAGATGATACAAACACTGCCTTTGGCTTTTAATGAATCCAAGCATTTCAGTGCCCAGAATAGAGGGAAACTTGTCTTAAATATTCATAGCAATTTTGTTTCATAGATGTCTTGCAAGATTTTGTTCTTATTATGTCTATCATCTGTAGAAACTCTAGCTGACTACAGTGATAGCTGTGGTGGAGAAATCACTCTCTAACTTGAGAGGAGAGAATAGATTGATGTTTGTAACAGTACCAATATCTGCCAATAACTCATATTAGAGAAGAAGAGAAGATAACAGTTCTAGATTGGAAGATAAACAAAATAGAAATAATTTTTATCAAACTCCTCCAGTTATTTAATTCTACTAGAAAGCTGAGATGTATTTCCAAAATAAACAAATACTTTAGGCATTTTCTTCTGTAGGATAGTTGGGGGTTTTGATAAGAAATTCAGAAGATTGAGAATATTTTACAGGTTTGAAAATGCTGTAACACTATATATTATTTTATATTTCTCAAAATCCAGAAACCATTTCAGGCCATAACCAATCAATCAAACTATTTTAGAATCTATACAAAACTTATACAACAAAACACAGAACCTATTGTTTTTTAGCGACGAGACACATGTACCCCCTTCTCTGAGTCTGATTCTTCACGGCCTTCTGCTGTGCACTCCTTTGCAGCTGTGTAAGGTGGGTGTAGGAATGATGTTCTTCTCATCTAGTGACATTTCCTGTAGACTTTTCACTCTGTCTAATGCATGTAGGACTAGGCAGTTGATAGAAAACTGGAAAAGTCCCTCTTTTCGTTAAGGAATGAATAAAAATATTGGGGAAAAAATGTGGTAAAGGCAAGCATGGTATTAGTTTACAGTGATTTTGAGGAGATGGATGAGGTTTCCCTAGGTGTTTGTACTGAGGGCATAGAATACGTATTCCTTTGCTTTTGCAATCACAATAGTCTCAACCCTTAGACTTGGTGCTTTGTCTGTTACTGCAAAATTGTATCAGTGAATAACAGTAATAATGCCAGGAAGCTTTACAGAAGAAGTCAAACTTCACCTTTCTGCTGTGCAGTCCTTGATAAATGCAATCCTGATGTGAACTTTAATTACCCTAACAGCTCCAGGCAGGTCAGAGCAGTCTGTGCATGCACCCAAGAGATGACTCACCAGAAGCCCAGATAATGAAGGAGAACACTGTTAACTACCCGTCCACTGCTGAGCACGGACTGTACTTCTGGGAGGCTGATAAGTTGCTTCTTCAAAGTCACGATTACTTTTCTCTCTGATGAGAGCAGCCAGGGATACGCAAATGCTGTTGTGGTGTAAGGACCTTATAGAGTACAGATCAACCATGTCTTCTGGGCTGTGTGTTAAATCTTCATTAGCACCTTAATGGGAATTTTGAAGAGCTTCCTTAATAATCCTCTTCTGCTATTTTATTTTTAAGACAGACAATTCTGAAAAGGCTCTGAATTTATCTCTTGAGCCATGAAGCTGAAATACCACATTATTTATGTACAATTAATTTCCTTGGACTAATGACATCTTGACTAATTAGCAGCACCACGTTTTACATGGGTCTTAAGCTTATCCGAAATACAGCTATAGCCATTGCAATCCATTTAGACAGGAAACTCCTCATAGTTGAAACAGGAGGAGCAACAGAGAAAGATAGATGAAATAGCACTTGAATACTTCCATCCCAGTGCACATCCTAATCTATCCTGCCTGACAAAACGTCTTCTGCTATTAGCAAGTTCTTAAGGGAAAGTCACCCTGGAAGGGAGAATGTTAACCCTTCAAACTTGCTTCTAGGATTTCCAACTCATTATACCCTAATATACATATTGCTAATGCAGAGGAAAGAACTTAACATTGCCTGTGGTGCTGCACCCTGTGCCTGCAGTTATGGCTCATCTCACTCGGAACAAAAAATAAAAACCTGACAAGGTGTCTGTTGTTTTCAGTCAGGGCAGGTTTAATTTACAAGAACATGTCTGGCTGATACACTGTTTCATTTCAGGATATCAAATCACATCTCCTTTTCCTGTTTTTGTCTGAAAAATTTGTTATACAGAAAACCTAATCTATTGCTTCTTGTGTACATTCAGAATGACCAAAAGCTAGTCAGCCAACTATTTAGTGTACATGGCATTAATAGTATGTAGGTTAAGGCAGTAATATGTGGATGACTGTAATTATTATGTTCCTGTGAGCACGACTGTACACTTAGCAATATCCTTTAGTGACTGTTCTTATGCATCCACTACAATGCAGTGAGCCAGTGCCTTCTGTGTGAACTCAGATTTGCCACTGCTGTGCTTCTAATAGATTTGCTGTGCTTGTAACACATTGCATGGGGGACATTACACGTGGCACTGTTAGGGAGCTGTGCCATACGTATTGCAGTGTGGGCTGCTGCAGGTGTGGTGTCAGAGGATACAGGGGGAAAAACCTGCCAAACCCACAACTTGGTTTCTTGCAGAAAACAGAGACTTTACATCTCTCTTCTGTGGCAGTGTAGAATAAGTTTCTCTGATCACTAGTCTTTGCAATCAGTATTATGCAAACCAAGTTTTGCTAGACTCTTGATGAAAACTCTTAATTCCATTATGGAGGAAGAAGTGGCCTCTACTTCAGCAATGTACTTCTCCTTTTCCACATGTACTCCAAAGGTCCTCAGACACAGTAACTCCCAGTAGCACAGCAAGGGAGAGAGGAAGAAGAATTCCCCATAATTGGTCATAAAAGAAAGCCAACTAAACTTCTAAATAGAATTATATGACGTGACTGTGTGTGATAACAAGGGCCTGGATTTGAGAACCTAGACAGAGCTTTTATTCTGAAAACTTAAAATTCATAACTGGCAAATTCAAATGAATCAACATGGAGAGCAATATGAGGTTTAAACAGATTCTAAATAAGTACTCTGAGAAAAGATCTATGCATCCTCATAGATTATTCAAGAAAGTAACAGCTCACTTTGTAACACAAAAGCATGCAGTATGCATAATGACTAAGACAGAAGACGTTAGAGATTACAGTGATTAAAGTCATACGGCAGAGACTGAAAAGATCAGATTTAATTTACACAGAAGATGAGTGGGAGCAGATATGCTGAAGGTAAACAAAATGATATATGGTAAATGGAAGAAAAATTGTGTGTTGCTGTCCATCTTCTAGAACATTCACTCAAACTGAAAGGAAATACATCTTAAACTAATAATAAGGAACCTATTTGTCACATAGTTATTAACTGACCTGAGGGAGTCCTTGCCACAGCAAGTCTAGAAGCCAAGAACTTAATGATATATACTAGAGAGAGCTCCTTAAAACAGAGAATAAAACTGTTTAGAGATTGCAGAGCTTAATGTGATAACGGACGGCAATTTGGAAGAAACCTCAGATATTGGCATCATTATCTTTTACATGTATCTTTTCTCCCATGGTCTGCTGGGAGCTGCTCACAGGTCCCTAGCATGACACAATCTGATTACTCATTGCTCTTACAGCCACAATGAGAAGTTCTAATTACAGCCTGAGTTGAATAGGAAAAAATAACTGTTATAAGCAGGGACACGTGGTCAGTGTATCTAAGTGCTTTTTCTACAGAAACACAATGAAACTATGGTAACCAATTTAAAGGTTTAGAGAGAGACTTAATTTTTCTAATATTAACCACCTGAAAAGGGAGGAATCAGGAGACACTTTGGACAAGCTTAGACTGTGTGAAATAGAGATCAACCCACATCAGGGTCCTTTACCATTGTCTATAACAGTGTCACAATGACTAGTTCAGATTAGATAGGTATATTAACTCTTTCACAGCTAGGCAAGAGGAACAACACCTTAATGTTTGCTGTTAAATGTTGAAACCATTTACTAAAAGGCAAACCATTTATTAAAAGAGGAAGGGTAAATGCTTTCTCTAATGTCTTTTGTTTAAATAAAAAGGATTGGAGAACTTCAGAGCTATTTCTTCACTATTTCTTCACTGAAATTAGTTGACACATGAACAAGATCATATTTCTTGGAAAATTTGAATTTAAATTGTAAAGAAATTCTGTCAGTGCCTGAAACTTGCCTGATCTGCCTGATTTCTTGTCTGGCTCCTACCCTAAACACTTCATAGCAAAGCAAAGTTTTGAAGTTATTCTGCTGAGAATTACGCTAATTTGAAAGAAAAATTAGTTTATTTATTAAGAAAGTATTACTTTACTTAAAACTCTTTCTGTTTCAGACCAGTGTGATAGTCTTGCACATGACAGAGCTTTTTTCAGGGTATTTAATCCTATCATAAGGAAATGCAGACTGATATGGAAATTATTTGCTGCGTCATTTGCTTTTGTGCCTTTACTCTTTGATGAAATAGGCCCCAGCAGATTTCACTGAAGGTTGGTATGTGACACGCGGTGTGTTTTATGGCACAGATTTATTCAGCTAGCAGCAATGAAGCAGAAGTATGTGTTCACAGCAGATGGTCAGACCTGAAATCCACCATTTAAACAATTAAACTTTTTTTTATGCCGCCTTTTCCCACTTTCTTAAATAATAGTTTTCTGATAACAGATTTTTCACTACTATATCACTGAGTTAAAAACTCCAGCGGGACAAATCGTTAAGCTACTCCTAGCACTCAAGAAAGTATTTGGTGCTAAATTCAGCAGGGAAATGAGTGTTCACTTAGCTAGTTAATAAACAAACTAAAAGTCTTATGATTTCTTTAAGAAGAAAAAAAAGTTATTTTTAAAACAAAATTTTCTCTGGGGCAAAACCATATTTCAAACCTACTTTACTTAAAGGTCAAACCACCAAAAGCTTCTTGTTTGACTAATGCTGACATGAGACATCCACACAACCTCGAAAGAAACAGCTTGAAACAATGTAGTTAAGTCCACTGATCACTGAGAACTGGAGGTTAGACCCCACATTGCAGCTAAATCCTGAGTTTCAGCCCACTGCTTTTGAGGCTGGGGCTGTACTTTGCAAAAAGTAACCCTCAGAAAAAATGACATTGTCCATAAAGCATTCTTATCATTTTAAGCTTAAACCAGTGAAAATTAACCATTTTGTGAACTACAATCAAAATATGGGATACTGGGAGCACTGGGTCAGCACCTTGCCAACAAAGGAAACCGTGGTGCAGGTACTCCAAGTGATGTGTTTAGCATGTAGAGCATTTCCCTAGTGAGAAAAGCAACTAATCTCCACTTCTCTCACCCTAAGGAACCGAGGAGATTGAAGTATTACACCTTACCACTTGCAATATGAAGTGAACCTACTCAAGAAGTCTGTATCAGTACCGCAGCACCTAAACTGTAGAAGCAAAGTAAAAAAGTTCACTGAAGAGGTACACCTTAGCTTAAATCAGCTTACAGAAAAGAAGCAGCCCTTCATGCCAGCCTGCCTATCCATCTTGTTTCCCACTTCTTTTTTCCTCCTTTTCTTCTTTTTGTCCAATCTTACATGCCTTTTTTTCTTTGACCCTCTTCTGTTTCCCTTTCTTCTATTCTTTCCCTCCCTCCTTTTTGCTTTTTGTGGAACATCCATTTGGAGCTGATGCTTGATTTGCTCTTCAAGAATGTTCAATGTAGGGAAAAAATATAGAGAGAAAGGGAGCAAGGAGAGAAAGAGAGAAACAAAAACCTCTAGAAAACACTTTTTACATGTTTGTGTCTCAAATACAGACCCTAGTTGCAACTTCTAGAGGGCTGAATAAAGATGTAGGAATGACCTGACCGAAAGGCTGACTGAGCAGCTGTATTGACAGCTGGTGGCAAAATTATTTTGCTTTTAAAACTAGCACTGATTTCATATTTAAGCAAAAGTAGGAAATAATGGAATAAATTATAGAAGAGACCGTTCATTGCACAGAAAAAAAGCTTTTTGATTAAATGACAAAGCTGTTGATAGAACAGATAGGATTCTGTATTAGTAGAAAACCTGATAAAAGATCTGAATAGATTTACAGTGGCTGTATTTTCCCACAGAGACCATCCTTTTATTGTTTTGTTTTTGCTAGGTTGTGGGTTTGGTTTTTAGTTTTTGTTTGGTTGGTTTGGGTTTTTTAGTTTGCTGTCGTTGTTTCGTTTGTTAATATTTTGTTGTTTGTTTCAGGTTTTTTTGGGGGGTGTTTTTTGGTTTTTGGTGGACAGTTCTGGATTTTTTTTTAATGTTTTGTCTTGTTACTTTTAATCAGTAATACTAACAGTACTACATGCTCGCTACTTTATTATCTGCAATATAACTAGTTAGGTAAGAAATAATAGGTAATTATTGCAAAGTCAGTTCACATATCTGCCTTTCACTGTAGTTTACCCTCTGAATAGCTTTTGTATGAATGAATCTACAATGTCCAGGTGAAATTAAATAGTTATTTTTAAAGCTTAAACCATGGAAGTGCTTTTTTCTGTATTAAACTATACACTTGGCACAAATAATAATTAAAAAGTGATAAAATTATTTTCTTTCCTTATCTTCTCCCCCTTTCCAGCATTGGTTTCATCATTTTATCAGCTGAAGTTGTCTGCTTTAACCAGAACCTGCCAACACCAGGCATTGCTCCTGGCAGGTGGATTGTAGTATATATTGGAGATTATAAATCACTTTGCCATTCTCAGACAGTCGTAAATTTATCTGCTTACACAGGAGACAACACTGTACAATAACACCTAATGCTGCTTCTCACTATTGTACAAGTGAGGTGCACAAGTGCATGCTAAGATTACATCAACACAAATATATTCTCTAAAATGTTGCGCTTGTATTTTAAATGTATGCCTATATGAAAAAAAACCAAACAAAAATGGCACAAAACTTCTCTTTTGCTAGAAAGACAGTGGTTTACACTCTGAATTGCACATCACCAAGAAAAGACTTAAGTTCTGCTGTGAGTTCTACACATGCCAGTGTGGCTTGTAGAAAATAATGCAGGGATGTTGTCTCTGCATAATTTGCAGGTATTAGAGATGAATTTCACAGATGCTTGGGGAAATTCTCTAGTTTCTTGTTATCAAGTTAAATTTATGAAATCTTCAGAGGAATGACCTTTAAACAATTTATGAGAAGCTAAGACACTTTAGATGCAATAAAAATAATTTCATCACAACCTTTCTCCCAGCTCCACATTCTGTTAGCGTTGTTATGGTTACAGAGTCAAGACTTGAGAATTTAGGAGAAGCTGGAACTAAGGATTCCCATGCAATTTCAATTCAAACTCTCAAGCGTGCCTGTTCAGGCACATATTTAATTGCAAGATCACAAACTCACCACGCACCTCCCGCCCAAACCTAAAGCTTAAATTCCTGTACTCAGTGCTTAGCATTGCAACAAGATTATAATCGTGGCATACAGCAGAGGTAATTCACAATACTTAAAAAAAAAAGAAAAAAAGCCAACAGAAAAAACCCAATTGTTATTGTGAATAGCTAAATTATCATTTCTGTTCTTAGTGTTTAAACCTTCAAACTTCAACACTTAATACTACTTTATTAGTTGACATGAAGAGCAATTTGAACTCCAAGCACCTTCTTGAAACTTTATTTAGGATAATGAATAGGTCTAAATGTGGCTTATTTCACTTAATTTGATAGAAGAGCTAATTTCATTTGTTATACTTGGCACTTTGATAAAGCAAAATCTTTCCCATGATTTTTCATGCATCATATATTTTTAATACCTTATGGTGAGCTACAGCTAATGATAGACAAATTTCTAATAGCATTCCAGCAGCCATTCAATAAAGTCTTTTTTTTGTTACAGCCAAGGAATATGCACTACAGATGAAGAACTGAGAACTATTCCCCTGATGTTAACACTACTGTGCAATGAATCACTGTACACAGAACAATTCAGAGCAGCCTTTATGCTCCTTTACCGTGTACTGCTGGGCAGAACAAAAGCCTAGTTAGCCTGCATTGCTGGTCAACAGCCCTACCAGGCAGAGGTAGTATCCAAAAATCTGTTAGATCAAAGAATCCTTGCTATGTTCTGTTTTCCTACTGATGATTTTATGTCAGCAGCTGGGACAAGGGGGCAGGGAGCCATGACAAACATTCCGTATCAATAAGGGGCAGATTTACATTTTGTAAAGCCACAGGACTAAGACTTTTGTATTAGCTGAAGTCAGCTTTTATATAGCTGAAAAACAGATTTCGTTAACCCAGTTCTCATAATCTAAGGACATTTCAATTTTTAATTCATTTGGAATAAAAAGTGTTTCTTTTTTTTCAGCAGGGTTCCCAACAGAGAATTTTTTTTTTTTTGCTACTCTTGAAACAGTCTGTTACAGAACTGGTACAATTGCCTGCCTTTGTTCTTCAGCCTCAAATAGCTGAAAATATGGACAAGATAACTTAATTTCACAAATATTTTCAAAGAATTAGAATAAGAAGTGTAACATATTGCTGCAAATCAGTTCCTCTTTTTCTTTTAGAGTAACTAAATTCATAATATATTATTTTATAACATGTGTTCTCAAATATGACCTGAGTTAGCCAACTCTGTAATGTGTTAAAAGGAGATTGACCTTATTTGCATATGATAGTTTCCTATCTTTTGAGTGAGATTAGACATTGATGTTTTCAATCTCTTTTGCCAGGTTTTTTTTTTTTCCTAGATTTTCTCGCAGCAGTTTTTTTTTACTTTGTTAATGTAAAAACAAGAAAAACTCAACGTTTATCCTTCTTTTTGGGAGGTATTTGATGACCTCACAGTTACTTTATAGTTTCCAGTTTTATCATCTTTTTCTGTCCTTTTTCTTGTCCTGGGAATTACTTTAAATATTAGAGTTCAGTAGTGTATGGTACCTTTTTTTCTCTATCCAAAACTTGCGTAGTATAACTCCTTTGGTATATTGTGATATTGCCAAAACTCACCATCAGAACTACATCTGGACCTAGCCTACTAAACCCCAGAAGATATTTTGTGGGCACCAAGTACATGCAGAGATCTCTGAAAATAGTGCTAGGATAATGCAAGGCTAATTTGTTGTCCTCTCTTGCCATTTTATTACAGGACATTCAATGTTTGAGTTTCATATTGAAATTTTGCAAATCTCAGCCTGTTTGTTTCCAAATGTAAATATCCATGTTAATTTTCAGCTTTACATCAAATTTCTTTAATCAATGTGATTAGCTGTGATTGAACCTCTTGATGGAGCAAGGAGGTTTCTTTTTTCCTGAGAAGCCACTGACCAGCCAGAGGAGAGCTGGGAGAAAGAGCGGAGACTGCAGATGAAATCAGGCTGGGCAGGACAGGGAGACACAAGAAAGTTGCTGGCCTGTGGCTCACCTGAAAAAGGCTGAGAAACAGCTGTAAGGAGAGGAGAGAGACAGGTCCTCAGAGCCAAGGGGATGTTTGATTGGAACTGGAGGAGAAGGAGCAGAGCTTTCAGTTACTCAGAAAATGGCAGAGTTAACTGCAACAAGCAGGGAAGTGAGAATACATCTGTGAGGACAAGTAGGCAAGAGTACAGCTGTGAATAAATGCTTTTATTTCTTCTCTATTATCCCCGGTCACATTGAATTTTCTCAATTTAAATAGTATTCTAATTCAGATTTCAGTAAAAGCTGGCTTTTAGTTTAAAAGCCTTTTTGTGTTCAGTCTGGGCACATCCACTTTTAAGACAGAGCATTTTGCAAGTACGTCTTATGGGATGAAAAAATAACACAACAATATTATTAGGAAGAAAAGCCAGGTTTTTTTTCTTGGTCTGAGTTTGACCTTAGGGTAGGTCATAAAATATTGCAACCTTGTCAGTCACAGAATGAGAGTTTCCTTTAGGGGTTTCCATTTTTTGGGTGTGACAATATGGTAAAACTTCTGGTGAAAATGATTGGCTCATGTAGCTGTGTCTGCAGGTGTTTTCCCAGACACAAGTACAAGAGGAGATATGCAGCTGCTACAAAGCAGCAGGAACAAGAGCCTGCCTCTGCTTGTCTGAAAAGGTGAAAACAAATGAAAATATCCTGCTTGATGGGCTTTGTCTGTGAGCCAGTTTAGGACTTAGTTTTTAAAACATTTTTTTTAATATATAGACACTTCTCAGCTACAAATCACAGTACAAGTGATAAAAATCTGCATTTTCTTTATGCTCCCAATTATGTCTTTATTTAAGATTTTAATATCTTTAAATATTAGACTGTATATTTTGATTAGGAAATTAAATAAAAATATTTTGCTAACATTGTATTTAATAATGTCTAGTTTTGTATGCACCCCTATCCATTCATACTCTCATAAAATTACTTTTCTCATGTCCTCATGATTTCTTTCACCTTTAGCCTATTTCTTTCAGATCTCTGCAGTACCCTCAACTCTCTCACATGAGCACATGCTGCAGGACAAGACTGAGCATTGTGTCATGAGATGTGCGTTGGCTACTACGTGCAGGGCAAAGGGGATAGAAAACTATTGAGCTCATGTTGCCATTTTGCCTTAAAGACAGCAGATGACTAAAAATTAGGTTTTCTTGTCTTTCTTTAGTAAGCATTTTTTCAAAACAGTTCTAAGGATATCACATCTTGGACATCTCTCTCTCATCGAGATTGGTCAATTTGACAGACCAGCTAAATATGGATTTAGGAGGAAAGAATCATGGTCTGACAAATAGAATAGCAGTATTTGCACTAACTCTGTTTCCTTAGTGTATCAGGATAAAAAGAAGGTTAAAAATACAGAATTTTTCTGTTCTATTTTTGACTGTGACCAATGTCTATTAAGATTTGCACGCCCTAAACAGACACATCTTTTCTCATAAGTCATTACGTCTGAATACACTAAGGGAAGGATCAGCAGTTATTTAGTATAAATTCCAGAGAGCAGCCCTGTGCCAGAACCGTATATTGATGAATGGCACAAGAGGAAATCTTGATGAACGGACATGCTTTTAGTGTAGCCAGCTGCCAGCATACACTGTGGTTTCCTTCCTTCCTCCCTTCCTCCCTTTCCTCTTGCCCTCTCTCCCTTTGCTGCAAATTAGTTGTGAAAAATCTGGTAGTCAGGCTCACCCCAGAGGAAATTGAAAGGAAAAACAATATCTATTTTCTTCTCTCACTTCTTACACAGTAAGGAACAATACTGGGAGAAAACAATATTTACACCTCTTTTGTCTTATTGTCGTTAGTGTGCTACCTTCAAGTAAATTTTTAGCTCTTCACGTAATCAATCTCCACCTCTATAATTGACATTGCCCTATTTCTATTATTAACTAAACACATCCCTTGGTTAGTTAGAAGGCCTCTGACAGTGATGAGAGGCAGTCCTGGCTTTGCCCACATCCTGCCTCCCTAATCCCTTTAATTCTCTAATGGACAATGTGATTTGCCCTAAGATAAGGCGGGAATTGAAGGAGGAACTGTCTGGATGCTCACACAATGGATGCATTCCAGAGGGGGCAAAGATGTGATGACTCTGATTGACTTTGGTGCACATTGGCCTGCAAAAGGGTATAAAATGCTGCTGGAGACTGGGCCAACTGGTCAAACAGGTCTCATGAGGTTGTAGGCATCTTCCAGGTGGATCCCTGCCCTAGCAGGGATCACTTTTGGACAGCTGAGTAAAAGCACTAAGTCAAATACAAAGATAAAATTCTGAAGTAGCTACATAGGTGCTTCCTTGCTTTTTAATTATGCATTCTGCAAGGCCAAAGACTGCAAACCTGTCTATTTCTAGGCGAAACTGCTGATGTTATAACCCTCTAGACTGGCTTATGCTATGAAACACATTGGCAATACTTAGAGACTGTATTAGCAATAAATCTAATCATAATCATTCACATAATCAGGATCATACTTCTTGTGCCTGACTAAGAGTCTTTGCTCTACTACTCTCCCACAAGGCCTTAGAAATGTTTTCAAATCACTCAGAGTTTAGAAATATAAACTAAAATATAAGTTTAGAAATATATCTATATATCTCCACCAGAGAGATTTCTCTCCTAAGCTGCTTGATCCTTGCACGTCCTTCTTCTGAGTTTAACTGAGCCAAATGAGTACAGAAAACTCAGCTCTTTGCTCAGGTTGACCTGATGAAAGGTTAAACTAATTGACTTGAAGGACAGTGAATAATTTCCATTCGAGAGTAAATCTATTTGAAATGGTTCAGAGAACAAATTTTGGCTCAGACCTCAAACGTACACACAACTGAGGCCCCTGCCACCCACCTCCCCCCAGCTTTTTAATGACCTCAAAAATGACTTGACAGAATAGAAAGTCAAAATTGAACATTAGAATAAACAAATAAATAAATAAAATCTCTATGTTTCTGACCTGCTTATAATAAATAAAACTTGCAAATGGTAATACCTAAAGGATAAACTTTTGGGATGCTGTACAGCAATTCTCAAAGTTTGATTCATATGTATATATTTGTAACACTCCATGGACATATAGATTTTCTGCTTTAAGCAGCTAAAGTTATGGTAGGCTTCTAATATAAGGAATTCAATTCAGGAGCAAAAGAAAAGTTTATAATCCTTTCTTATGTTCAAAGACTTCGAAGGCCAACAGTTAGATGGGGATATAATCACAAACATTGGAGCAATTAGGATTTCTGAAGATGGAAGAGTAATAGTGATGTACATCCATAAGAGATTACAGATTGTAATATTTTCTGAGCATTTTTGCTTGATTTCAATTGGAATTCCAACAAAAGTATCTTCCTTAATATCTTATATTTAGGACGGATTGTAAATACCACATGACTACTTTGTAGGATATTTCCACAGAGGATCTTACGAAGCAAAGCAAATTTACCAATAAAAAAATAATAAGTTGTTCTAAATACACGTGAAAAAAACACCCATGTCACCAGTTGCACATAATAAAGCCTTGGTTGGTATTACTTTTGAAAAAAAAAATTCATGCTGGATCTGAAGTAACCTATATATCAAAACATTAAAACTACAGCAAAATAAATATAACAATAAAACCCAATCATCTATGTCAAGAGTCACAAGAAAAAGCCAAGAATTTTTAATCCTTGAAATCCTTTCATGAAGAAAATAAAAATTATTCTTTGAACATTCAAAAATGACAACAGTCAATCAAACACAGATTGTGTATTTGAAGGCCTGGGTTTTGCCACAAATTTCAAATCAGAGCATGAAAAACGTCAAGGACAAGTGTTGTAGCTTATACAGGTCTATAAACGCTTAGCTCTGTGAAGGACTGTTTAGCAACAAATTCAAAAGTAAAAGGAAAAATTAGGTCTAGGGTTTCGTTAAAAACCGTGTCTCCAAGTCTATTACAAAACCAGTTAAAACAAAATTCTATTTCAAAGTATTTTCTTGTGGTTAGACATGAAGTAAATGCTGCTTAATTTATGGAGTAAACATTGGTTAAAAGTTGACTGACTTTTTCACTTTACATTTCCAGATGGAGAGAAGGACATTTACATCAGCTGAAGAATTGGTTCAATTATTATTGTGGTGTTACTTACTACTACGAACTTTTAGTGTTCAAGATTTAATCTAAATATAAAAAGCCTATGGGG
The DNA here is from genome assembly GCA_013400975.1 of Atrichornis clamosus. Taxonomy (NCBI): domain Eukaryota; kingdom Metazoa; phylum Chordata; class Aves; order Passeriformes; family Menuridae; genus Atrichornis; species Atrichornis clamosus. Next base: position 56,170 of record WBMZ01000345.1, read on the forward strand.
CCAAGAGTGGAAATAGGATTTGTGACAGGTATATACATATTTTGGAACCTGTATGAACATCAGTGCAAACTGAAGGATCCTCTCAGTTCTGTAAACTGAGAACAGAATGTTGGGTTTTTATTTCACCAATAAAATTTTGCTAGTACCTCAGACTATCAGTCTTTTCTTGAAGGTTTAAGGGTTAACTTGAGATCAACACTTGGCGTTCATGCACTTGGCAGTCTTGTGAATAACCCTTTATGTGACTTTATTTATCTTTGAGGTTAATTATTTTTTCCTGAGCTTGTCCCTAAGCAGTTCCGTTCCAACTCTTCTTTTATTTCTTCCTCAAGAAAGAGACTTTGAGAACTTACTTTCCATGAGGATTCAATAAAAGCAGCCTTCCTGTTGCTCTGGTCACCCACACAGCAAAAAGGAAGTTAAACTGTTTGCTGACATATCTCTTATGGTTTGGGTCTGAGCCTTTGCTCTTGAGCCTGCTGCCAAAGCCTGGCTTACACAGACAATACTTTGTGGGTGGTGACTTCACTGGGAATCAAGAGCCAAGAATTGGAGAAATGTCCTGTGTGCCATATCTGTGGTGGTTAGGAAAGCATTACTGGATCCACGCTTTTAAAGTTACAGCAGATGTACTTATTTTGTGGTAATCATGCAGTGGAAGAAAGTCATTCTCTGGCCCCTAAACTCCAGTTTAGCTAATCATAAGGAACGTCACTAAATGCAGTGTTTTTCTCATGACATTTGATAAACACAGGGTTTCAAATTGAATGTGGATGGAAAGGCAAATAATCCTTCCAACCCTTATGATCTGCATATAATTGTGGTTTGCCTGAACTGGCCGAAAGCTTAGCATAATTATTTGGAAAGATTGGAACTGTTTAGAGAGATATTGTTTCTGCATCAATCCCTATCTTACCCTTGCATTCTTTGGAAAATACAGATGAATCTTGATATATTCATTTAAAACAGATATGTAAGGCCTATCCTAGATCCAGATGTAGAATTTGTATTAATATCATTGATATTTTCCTAGAAGGAATTTAGTTCACAGTCAGCTCTAAGGAAACAGAAACGAAAACATAAACCAGCATTTACATAAAAGAAGTGAGTATAAATTGAAGATTGAAAGATATTGATTGCTGTTTAGGATATCTGATTTACTCCTGCATGTTTTATGTGACATTATGAACAAAAAAGTAAAAGCCTCATTGAAAGTTGAGCACTGATTACAGGCAGAATAAATCATTCCAATTTTGGTTTAGTACATTACTAAAAATAATATTTACTAAATATTCTTAACTAGAGTCTGGTGCTTCACAAACAAAGTCCATCAGAATCTATTCATCCAACTGTTACACATGTACACATCTATCATTTCCGTATTCTAACACGAGTCTTCAAGGAGCTTCAGGGACTTTAGAAATTAAATAGCAAAAAAGTGTGCTGATAATTAATTTAGTTTTCAACTTTTTGAAATAAGTACACAAGAAAATTCAAGTGTTCTGAAAAGAACGTATTATGCTTCCACAGTGATACAAAAGATTTTTTTTTCCAAAAACTGTTTTGGAATCAAAAGTCTCTAAGAGCATGTTGATACTTAACATCTGTTTATGTACTTAAAATTCACTATTGCAGTTCCTGTGTTTGTTATTGTATCTGGGTCCCATTTCATCAAAGCAAACAAAACTCCAAAGAGTCCCTCTGATGAAGAGCTTGAAACAAGCACAGCAAAAGTGCTTGAGAAGAGGGAGCACTATTATAAGCTTGTTATTGAAGAAATCACAGATGAAAAGGTTGAACTTTATTAATAATTAAATTATATTTAATCAAAAAGCCTCTTGCAAGGTAGGATATGGGCTTTAAAATTGCTGTATGCTTTGGAAAACCTTATGTTAGGGGAGCTGCACATCCTAAGCTCAGAAATCCTCAATTCCAGACTTGTACAATTATTCTCAGGACTGCCAGGCTTCATAAATCTGTGTCTGAAACTGCTGCTTGAACTGGCCTAAAAATAACAACAGCAAAAACATATTTCCATGTGGGTTCATTGTTGTAGAAGAGTAAAATTGGTCATAAGGAATGCACATACTTGGCACTGCTCTGAATACTTAACTTCAATAATTTTTTAAACCACTAAAAAAATGTGGTTTACAGTTTCTCTGTGCTTCCTGTTTCACTAATGCTACATGTTTTAGTTTTGTGAGGCAACCATTTGGAAGTGGGGTGGCTACAGGGGTGGCTTCTGTGAGAAGCTCCCAGAAGCTTCCCCTGTGTCCGACAGAGAAAATGCCAGCTGGCTCCAAGACAGACCTGCTCCTGGCAAAGGCTGAGCCCTTCTGTGATTTTCCCAAAGTCAAGTGTGTTTTGCCTGTGATGGTGACTGGTGTGATCTCTCCCTGTCCTTATCTCCCTCCACCCATGAGCCCTTCATTGCATTTTCTCTTCCCTGTCCGGCTGAGAAGTGAGAGTGGCTGTGGTGGGCATCTGGCATCCAGCCAGGGTCAACCCACTACACTACACCAGAATACGAGCCACTGATAATAGTCTTTTGGCACCCCTTGTGTTCTGGTTTTATTAGGAAGGAGACTCTTATGGTATATTGGATGGAAATACTGTGTGTTAGGACACACTACAAGAAGAAAAATTGTTATTCATATTTTGAAAAATTACTCCATCTCCTCAGAACCTCTTCACTTCATCATGTAAGATATATATGTCCCTGATGTGTTTGTACAGTGATAGCCCAGGCTTGTACAGAAACAAACAGTCTAAGAATAAAGCCAAGTATTCTTCTTTTCTAAATATTCCAGAGGTTTTGGCTTGGTTAGATAGGATATTTTCTGTCAAAAATAACCATGTAGACTCTTTTCTGACTAGATAGCATTTTTCAGAATATTTTATAAAATGTCTGCTTTTCACCGGAAAACCTTAAAGCATTTCTATTCTAGTTAAAAACATGTTTCTTTATCTTGACAATTTAAGCTAGAATCACACTATGAGCAAGAATAACACTACAATAACACTAATAAAGCTTTTGAGGTGCTGGAGTGAGTCCAGAGAAGGGCAATGAAGCTATTGGAGCAAAAGTCTGATGAAGAGAGGCTGAGGCATCTGGGGGTGTTCAGCCTGGAGAAGAGGAGGCTCACAGGGGATCTTATTACTCTCTACAGCTCCCTGAAAGGAGGTTGTAGACAGGTCAGGGTTGGCCTCTTCCCCCAAGTAAAAAATGATAGGACAAGAGGAAATGGCTTCAAGTTGCCCCATGGGAGGCTTAGATTGGATATTAGGAAAATATTTTTCACTGAAAGGGTGGTCAGGCATTGGAATAGGTTGCCCAGTAAAGTGGTGAAGTTGCTATTTCTAGAAGTGGTCAAAAATCGTGTGGATGTGACACTTAGGGATATGGTCTTGTGGAAGCACTGGGGGCACTGAGTTAAAGTCTGGACTCAATGATCTTGGAGGTCTCTTCCACCCTTAACAATTCTATGATTCTGTGATTCTACTCTTATTTTCATTAGCATGTCCTTGAGAGGGAAAGATGAAAGAAGAAAAGGTGATCAGTCTTCTAACCAAGCTTTAATTCCATCATGCAACATTTAACAAAGTCTAAACAAACTAGAATTTTCAGAATTAGGGTAAAATCTGCCTGTCTTTTCAAGGAATATTATTATATCCTTCGTGTCGTACAAATTGAATGCAAATTGTTCTTCTCTCAGTGCCAAGGAAAAAGAAGAAAGTATAAATGAATGAGTTTAGTTCAAGGTATTAACTAAGGTTTTGGTGGGCGTTGGGGTGTTTTGTTTGTTTGTGTTTTTGTTTGTTTTCTTTTTTTTGTCCCCAAAGACCTTGTGAACTATAAAATACTTTCTTGAGCCAGCCTAAACACATGAAAGTTTAATTTTCATTACAATTGCAGCACATGTTCTTCTGAAATATCAACATAACTGTGAATTTTGCAATCTAGCCTGCCTTAACAAAAGAATTGTGCAGTTCACTGCTTTGCATTTTTTGTGACTACTTGTACATTCTTCATATATATAAGAAAATATATTCAAATAAGGATAACCTTGAAAATTTACCAAATTATTTGTTCCAGATTTTGCATGCCAATACCAGCTGTGAGGACTTCATACTACTGGAACAAAATAAGTAACTAAAAAAGAAGGCTAGAGACTGAAAGTAAAAAACTTGTAAAAGGTCAAATGTCAAAGGCAAGTTTATTGTGCCATGCTTTGACTCTCTGGATTTATAAGGAAAGCAAATGCCTAATTCCTTCCTGTGCTCAGTCCTTGTTTCATGCACATTTGGAATGAAGTTATTTTGAAAGAGAAACCTACTTTCTGCTCAGTAAGTATAAAGAGTTTTGCCTAATTGTACTCTAAACTTTGACAAGGGTGCAGAGATGTGTTTAAATATAGGCAGTCTATTGTTACTGTTGTGCACTGAGTAGGGGACAGGTTGTGCTCTCTGTATAAGCAACCAATATTTGAAACATATTCAAATTATACTTGCTAAATGAGAAATTACAGATGGAGTTGCAATAAATTATGAAGGCTGGGAAAGCAGGGTCAATAATTAACATTTGATGCAATAAGGAAGAGGGAGCAGAGACCAAAAAAAAGGGAAAAATATGTCAGAGAAATGGTCACAAGAATCCTCTCTGCAGCTTCATTTGAAGAACATCAGCGTAAAAACCTTGTAGTCATCCAAGCAAGTAGTGTCGCTGCTGCATTAACTGAGATGTGTGATGATGACAGCTTGGCCAAAAAATTTTGTGAGATGTGACGGGCAAGAACGCATCTTAAAATGAAAAATCAGGAAAGAATGTGCAAGGTACAAACGCAACCTGCCTGTAGGTATTGGGGGAAGTTTGGAATGTAGAACTGTGGAGCAGTTCAGGATGATTAAGGAAAAGGTTGTCTGGAAGACTTTTTCACAAGACTAAAATTCAAGTGACATTGACCTTCCGGTAGGTATAAGACTGCACAGAGAAAGCTGATTAGTGTTTCACCATCTTTTTCACCTACACAATGGTTCTAGCATATAAAACATATAACAGAGAGAAATAAAATACTGTAAGGTCCATTGTTGTGGTCCCATTGTGATACCTATTAAAATCTTACTTTGGCCTTACTGTCTGATATATTTAAATAAAAATATAAATGAACATATAATGAAAAAAACCCAAGAGCAAATTGATAATATATCAACTTCTATATTATATTTAAATGCACAATTGTGTTGTATAGTCCCATCTTGAAATGAGCAGTTCAAACTTCTATAGCAATATGATTTTTGTAGATCAGAAGAAAGCATCAGATATATCAACTTCTGTGTTTACAGTGACTTGTATATTGCTGTCTATAGTAATAACATACTGAAAAGAATTTTAAGGGCACAAAGTAGTAGAAAGATAGTTGTCGGAGCACTATTTATATACATATATGTATAGATATAAAAGCTAAATGAAGAATACTTGCTATACTGGTAGAACCTACTTTATGTTATCGGCTACACAGCTGTACGTTCATTTTTAGCTTTCCTCTACTACCTTATGATCCAGCAGAAAAAAGGTTCTCAGCTACTTCAGTTAAGTAAAACAGCCTCAGTATGTGGGAGTTTTTTCTAATCTTATTACAAAAAAACCAACAAACACAGTGGTACTTTACTGATAGCATAAGGGAAGCCATGACAGATGAAGAAAAATGTTCTAAGACACCTATTAAAACACTAGAATTATAATAATGATTAGCTGCTGTGTAGCCTCTTAAAATGTATTCTGCCAAATCGTTTCACCTTAAGCTCTAGAAGCAGAAGAGGCAGGAAGACAATCTTCGTAAATTTCTATGACTATGTAAACACAGTATTTTTCACACACTAAAATATTAACAAGTTTTAGGAGATCTTTCTCCATTTTCCTAAGTTCCAAAAAAAGTTCACATTAATAAAATATAGATTTAAAAAAGATAAAGAATAAAGGATGTAGAAAAGCAAAGCAAATAAAAGCTTTTTTACCCAATCTATTGAAATCTGTTAATAACTCCTGACTTATAAATTTTAAAAATTTTTAATAGACTACAATATAAATCAAACCATGTACTTTAATTTACCCGATAAAAATCAGTAAAAAGAGTACTGAAAATCTGAATATGAAGCCACATCCAGCCTTTCCTTAAACATCTGCAGGGGTGATGACTCCACCACCTCCCTGGACAGCCCATGCCAATATCTAATCATCCCTTCTGTGAAGAATTTCTTCCTAATGTCCAACCTAAACCTCCCCTGGCACAGCTTAAGACTTAAGACAGCTTAAGACACAGCTCCTCTTGTCCTATTGCAGAGTTAACCTAGTTATCATGGAGTGAAGTTGAATCTGGGAAGAAGGGAGGGGTAGGGGGAAGACATTTTAAAATCTAGCTTTTATTTCTCATTAGCCTACTCTGATTTGATTGGTAATAAATTAAAATAATCTTCCTATGTTGAGTGTGGTTTGCCTGTGATGGTAATGGCTCAGTTACCTCTCCCAGTCCTTATCTCAATGCACAAACTGTAGATTATACTTTTCGTCCCCTGTCCAGCCGAGGCAGGGAGTGATTGAGCACCAGTGAGAGTCAACCCAACACAGAAGTTTATTCCTGCAGTAACTCTGGTGTTATCCATACTGCAATTCCTGCATGAGCCACATTACCTTGACATACTCTAAAGGATATTTCTAAGTTCATTTATGTCTTACAATCCAATAAATATATTTAAAAGAAAAATATTTCTGTACATTGAAAACAAGTTTCAGACCAGATGCACACAAAACTATTGTAGTTTAAAGGTCTGTGTACTTTTTCCCCAAAGGACATACAAGTGTCTGTGTGGGAATAGCACTTAGAGGTGTACCCTAGTAGCTGATTAGAGCAATAGCAAACATGGAAATTCCTTCCAAGCATTGGGAAAAATCCGCTATGTTTGTATGTGTGTTTAAAATTAAAATGCATGGAGCTTTCTAGATCAGTCAACACTGGAAAACTGGCAAGAAAAGTTCCAAAGTTCTTAGTTTAGTAGAATTTGCTGCTTTTAGGAAATCCCTTAGCCACCTAGCAACCACACAAAGGGTATAATTCTTGGAGATTTAAATTCACACTGACTGAATAGGAGGGAAAATTGCAAATGTGCAAGATAGCTTGATGACATTGTGACAGCAGTCTGTCTAGTGGGTCAGAGTGAGTAGGCCACGTATCAGGATGTGGTTAGTACAGAATACAAGATGTATGTCTTTTCTACATGATGTACACAATAACACAGATTCTCAATTACAGACCTCCACCATCCCCATCTTTCCTGACATCCTCGGCCCAGACCTATCTGCATCACAGGATTCCTCATCTTAGTCACACTTCATAATTCTTATCAACATGCTTCATGATATATATGTTATCCAAAAGTCTCCCTTACCACTTTTATGATACATTTTGTATTGTATTAGGTGTATCCAACCAGCAGTCTCCAGGTGCCTCCTACAGAGAGGGCTCTAATGGTGAGCTGATTGTCATTCTAGACAATGAAGTTTGATATGCAGACATGCAGGTGTTATCTTAGGGGGTGAAAATACTGGTTTTCATTCTGAGTACTGTTTCTTACTTTCATTTAAACCCAGGAAGACTGAGTCTGAAAAAAGGTTGTTAATATAGCTAAGTAAGACAATCTGAATCCAGACTGGTAAATTATTGTTTGATTTAATATAATCCAAAAAATGTAGAGTAATTTATGTGCCTATAAATAGATATACCCAGATGTTTTTAAATTCCTGAGGACAAAAACTAGCCACATGAATGTAAAAAAGAAGTGGCTGTAGCACAAGAATCTTTGCAATCCTTGTTTATACTTTCTCAATTGTTCCCTTTTCTCTCTTTTGAAAAGTATTTATTATTTTACTGCTATTTTTTCCTGTTTTGAACAAAAGTGAACAAAAAATGTTATGATTTAAAGTTTTCCATCTATGTTTTCTACTCTTGAGCATCTGGTGTTAGTAGGAGTAACCCTTCAGGGAACCCTCCATACTTTGGCAAACATCCGATATCCAACATTAATTAACATTCTGTCATATAAAAATCTCTCATATCATCACTCAAAAAGCATCCTCTCCTACACAGACACTTCCCAGATCCTAAGCTTTTTCTTATTGTAGACAAACTTATCTCCTGAATTTTAAATGTAATAATGTCTACAGTTTTGGTGTATAAGTCATTCTGAGGTAAAGGTGCATTGCGATCAGTAACGATAAAAATCCAGCTGTGGTTTCCTACACCTTGAGGTTACCTCATTTTGCTTTGAATCTTTTTAAAGAATGAATTGAAAATCAAAAGAAAAATATAGGATATTTATCAGAGAGGTTGAATACTTTCAGCAACTTAAGCATTGCTGATCAAGCTGAGGAGAAATTTTTTCAGTTAATCATTCTTATCTGTACAAGTAATTTTCACTGTAGCTACTAAATTATACCCTTCTCTATAAGATTATAGTATCTTCAAATTAAAACATCAATTACTTTGTTCAGAGGCTAAATATAATTCTTTCTCTGATCTTGAGTGTTGCAAAGACCTTGATAATGTACTTAAATCACCTTTTATAATGAGACATGCAGTTACTTATGTTTACAAACCTAAGTGTTAGCACTTTTTAACTCCAAACTTTTTCAAGAAAAGGTTGTACAAAAATGTTCATCAAGTTCTTCAATTTGGAAATTGTCCCAGAAATTCCTTGCAGATTTTCTTTACAGGTAAAAATTTCCCCACTCAGCAAATATATCATTAAGTTACAATTTGAAAATACTTAGTTCACAGTTTGCTTTCCAGAATGACCAGTGGGCTATATTTAAAATAAGCCCTTCCACTATGAGTGGTCTTCAGATTCTAGTAATGGGTCATTCAAAAGAGACTTTTTCTATTTGTTACAGTAATACTTCACTTCAGGAAAACAGATAAAGACTAAAGGCACCTAGCTTGTTTCCAGTTTAAAAGGTATCTTGAGCTTTGCTTTTCTGTACCAAAAAAAAAAAGAAAAAAGACCAAAATCCAAGAGTTAAATGAGATTGTCTAATTTACATTTGAATCAAGTGCTAAAGATTTCTAAAAAATATGATCAGAAATATTTGTTGTGAAACCATGCCTTGTGTCTATTCAGTTATATTTGTTTAATTGACTCTAACATCTGGCTTTCAATACGTGCAGTCAAACTTTAACAGTTACACAGAGACAATCTTGTTTTAGTTTTATAATAAAAAAACCTGAAAAAACAGTTTCCTTCTGAAATCATTGGATTCAACAATCAACTGAATCAGACCACTCACAACAGAACTTCACAAGGTGTTCCTGCCTCACTGGAGAAGGTGGCAAACTGCCCTATGCATTTAATTAGGCTTGACCAAGATAGATGTCACTTGGGTTTTTTTTCATCTTTTCTAGGAGTTGTAAACTGCATGAAGCAGCTGCCTTCAGTTTATAAAGAGCTGACCTCAGGATCATACTATTATCTGCAAAGAGAAAGGAAATGTGTAAAAACTCGAAGTAAACTGCTTCTAAATACAAAAGGTAGCCAGTATATGCCATTGATAATTTGCCCAATGGCAAGTTTCTCAATAGGTAAAACTGGTTTGACCAAATGTATTTACTCTGAAGTCACTTGGTGCACTTGAGGAAAATCCAAATGAAAAAACCCCCAACTTATTAGACAAATTTGACATATATCTTTCTACATGGAGGAACAGGGTTTCCTGAATTCTGATATATGAAGGATGCAATATATTTTCCTTTGTTTTTGTGTGTTGTGAAATGATCGCCGAACATCCTGTTAGCAGGCAATCAGCATCAAAAGCAAAAGTTCTTTCATTCCAACTATTGCAAAATAGACCAAATGCTAAGATTTATGAATCTAAGTTTCTGTCGCATAGCACCATATTCCCTGTGGGATTTCCCTTTGGAAAAGACTATGAAGTTAGAAACATGAAAACCCAAAAGGTAACAGTATTATTGTATTAAGCATCTTCTTTTCATGAAACCTTTCCAAATAAGAAAGGATCAAGAGTAAACAAAAAATAATATAAGAAATAGAAACTTTAGGAATAAGTGTACTGTAAGCAAATCATTAAAATGCATTTCCATCAATATACTGTATATTTTCTTGCATGACAAATTATGTCTAATTTGTTCTGGAGAACAGATGTATTAATTTGTCTTCTCCTTCTTAGTCTTGCTCAACTCAGGTAACCTGAATTTGTTATTTAATTTGCTTCAGCATCACTTTTCAAATGAGATGTGGGTAAAGGAAAAATAGGAAAAAAAGCCTTCTCTGTGTTTGTATATATGTCTTTGTTTCTCAGAAGCCAAATCTTAGCATGACATTAGTTTTTAATGTCTAACCTATTTTACTGCTCATCATGACTTTAGATTTATTCATGGCTACATCATTATTTCATTGCTTCTCTATGTACAATTGATTTTCATGACTACAACTTTCTTGAGTATGTGTATATGCTCAATATACCTTTATCAATTTACCTGTGTCCCACTTGTTCAGTAAATCTAAAAGAAAATTCTTAGGGAAGAAGTGAAATTAGTACCAATTTTCTTTGTTTGGACAGTTAACAATCTGCAGTGAATCAGCAGCTGCTGTCAGCAATCCTCCCTCTAAGGTAGGAATTTCTAAAAGCAGCTGGAGAAAATGCAGCTGAAATGGAAACTGCCATCTTCTCCCTTTATAAACTTTCTTTACTTATGAATTGGCTGTTTCTATATCACCAGTGTTCAGATTTTGTATTACCACCAAATCACAGTCCAGATACTTCCATGCATTTTATTTTCTTAGGCTGGAATACTATCATCATTCCATTTTCATGACGTTTTGCGAGATATTAAAACAATCCACCCACTTTTAGTTTTTAAAGTTAACTATCCCCATAGATCCCCAAAAATCCAGTGCAACAGTACAGGAGAGAGTAGATCCAAAGTCGAACGTGGTTAGGAAAAAAACAAGAACAAACCTACAATCTTCATTGAAAGATATCACCCAGAGAGGATGCCACTTTCCCTCCTTTGCCATATATTATACTTAACTGGAAAAGGTATCCAAGAGTCTCCTGAGACATTATTAGAAGTTTCATTCCACTTTGCAGGGTTCTCAAAAATTTATTGTGCTTATCAGAAATTAATATTCTGAAGACAAAATGAGATTCTGAAAAAATGTCTCAGCCAAAAAAAATTTTTTTTACAAAACATTTTGTGGAATACTGTTTGATATTGTACTGCTGAAGATAAAACACTTTGTTTGCAATTTGAAACAGATTATTTGTGTTATAATAATGAGCTCAATATAAAAATAAGAAGGAACAAAGAAAAAATAGAGGACCAATTAACCTGTAGCTTTTCTAAGAGGAATAAGCAAGAATTCCCCTCCTCTGAATGAAGTATTACTTTTTAAAATAAATTCTTCTTCTAAAAAATAAAAGGGACAGTAATCTTCTTTACTATTATCACATAAATGAAATAAACAAATGGCAAAATTAGCATTTGGATACACAACTACAAAGAAAACCGTGATTAATTATCTATTTATAATTACTCCTTGCAATTCTAATCTCCACAGCTCAGCTAGCTAAATGTTACATATTCAATGAACTTAAAAACTATTTAATGAAGATGTATTTCTAATCTGTGATATGATTGTTTAATTACAGGCCAGTGAAAGGATAGACCCTTCTTACAGTTCAGACATTAATAAAAGTGCTCTCATTATACTCTTTAGCACTAGCCAGTGTAATTGCTCTGAAATTTGGTATATTATGTTGAAAATATTTGTATAAAATAAAGGGAAAGTCAAGCATTGTATTACGTCTTTTCCAATCTAAACTATTCTATTCTATTTTTAGTAGGGCCTGGAGAAATAGGATCAGAAATAATGGTCTCAGAGTAAAGGAGGGGCGATTCAGATTAGATATAAAATTTTTTACAGATAAGTTTGTGAAACTCTGAAACAAGTTGCCCAGAGATGTGGTAGATTCAAGGTCAGGTTGGATGGTGTTCTGAGCAACCTGATCTTATTGAAGATGAAAATGCTCATTGCAGGGGGCTTGGACTAGATGAACTTTACAAATCATTTGATGATTTGATGATGATTTGATATTTATTATATGTGATGTTCAGTACTTTTTAAATGTGCAAGTTCAGTATTATTCTTGTCCAGTTGGATGAGAATGAAAAGTATGTATCAACAGTCTGTTTGGGTTTTTTTTTCTGTTCTCAGTGGTTTTTTTCTTTCAACAGTAGTACAGTCTTTGAATCCTTGCCCTTCCAATTCCATGTGTTACAAACACCCTTTTCCCAGTTTGCTTGTTCTCATCTATATTCCTCTCCTATGTTTCCAGAAGTCTATGGTCTCACTCTAAACCAAAAATAAAACAAACACAAAGAAACACTGGACCAACAGTTGCGGAAAGCATGCATATAATCAAAGGAATGATTTTGAAATCAGAGGATTGAAATTACAAAATTCTAGTCATTATTCCTCAAATTATCATGATTTGCATGTGCAACCATGGTAGTTGATTGCCAGCACCAGCCACTACAGAAGAGACCTCAGTCAGGACAAATAGGAGTCATATTTTGTGAAATGATAGTAGCCATAGAATTTCAGATTAAAGCTCCATCTAGTTTGGCAGACAAAGAAAATACCCTTGAAATAGTAAGTACAGGATAAACTTGTTTGATAAACACTGCAAACAGGAGATTTCTTCTGACCAAACAGGAGAAACAAATGCAAGTGACTTTCAAACATAACTCAAAAGTTCAAGTATTGGAGGACCAGGACAGCCATCAAGATGTGTTTCATTCAAGTGGAAAGATAACCACGGCCCAGAAAGCACCACTGCTCTGCATTTACTTGCAGACTCTCAGTGAGAACATCCACCAGATCATCAACCAGTATATCAGTAGTGACATTCTCAAATACTGGGCCTCTCACTGGTATTATTGCAATCATCATGCACCAGCTAAGAGAAGTTGTTTTCAGTAGCATGAACAAAAATTACAGCAACCTGGTACACCAACTCTGTTACCCACTCCAATATATACTGAAACTTTAACTAGGCTTGTATGCACTGTTCTCTTTTCCACCGGGTCTACAGATATCTCTTCATAGAAGGATGTCAGCGTTCACCTTCCACCTGCTACTGATCCCTCTTAGCTACACGCTACTGAAGGAAAGTCAGGTTGATGCCCTATATGTGCACTTTACACTATAGCATAGCTATACTGGTGTACACACTACATAGCTATACTGGTGTACACATGTAAAAACACACAGCATCAAAGGAATTTGAGAAGTACTAAATGTATAAAATCTATTATCAACTTTCAGTCACTTCAAATAGTTGTTTCTTTTACCTAAGCAGCTACTGCAAATTCACTGTTCCCATGCTTGCATATTAAACTACTGGAAGGAGTCTATACAGTGAACTACTTCAAACATGCTGCATTAAAAGCACAGGAAAACTCACCCCTTATCACCAGTAAACATGTTTTCCAGAAACTCTATCCTTTCCTATCAATGTACCTCAAACTAACCTGAGATGAGCATGAATTTCAGTTTTTATAGGAACATGATGGAACCTTGAATCAAATGAAGTTTTGAGACCTGTCCAGTCTATTTTTTATTAAACCAACATTCTCAGGGAGGCCAAAGAGACTTTTAAACTTCAGACTTAGGTTTTGTTTCATAGAAACTAGAGCATAATCATCTCATGTGGGGGAAGATTGGAATCCATTGTGCAAGATAAAATAGTAAGAAAAAGATATGTTAGCAAGTTTTGGTCTGTCTACAGTGTCTCTAAATAGTGTTAGACAATCACAGTGACTTTTAGGATCACTGCAATCCCCATGCAATTACCTCTGGGTATCTAGGGAGACTCTCCTTCTCTGTTGCTTCTGCGGTAGTGCAGTATCTCTTCTCTGTTCTTTCCTTGCTGTGGAACAGGCTTCCTGCACTCTTATGCACTCTGTTTTTTCCTACTGACCCATCCAGCATTCTAGAAGAATAGTTGCTCTCAGGGGAGAAAGATATCTCTGCCTAAACCTATCATCTCTTTCTCAGGAAATTTAAGGTAAGAACTGAGAACAAAAATGTAAAAAAATAGTGTATTTTTCATGAAAAGTTCTTTCTTAGTAATGGTTCATTCTTCTATAATTACATGTATAAGTAATTCCTTAAAAATATTATAAGCCTTGAATAGTATTGATACCACTTCCCCTATTGTCGGTTTTCAGAAAGCCTTTTGTAACATGTGCTGTTTTTCTGGTATTCTTGAACAGAGATTACCTATTTCCCCAACACAAGCATGTACAGCCCTTGGAGTTATGCTTGCCCATTAGTTAAGTCATTTTCCTTTCTGTGCCTTTGCTCTGATTGCCTGTGCATTGCATCAGAATTAAATAAGTTTCTTACTGAATGCTGAGGGAAAGTACCCTCTTTACCAGTTTTAATTTACTATTTTTGTTCCAACTGTCTTTTATTTCTGTGGATAAAAAATATTTGCTAGTTTGGGTTCCTTTATCTGGCAAGTCTGAACAGAAGTTCAATCCTTATAATTCTCTTGTATACTTAAAATCTCAATTACTCCCCAAGTGCTTTGTCCCTACAAGCAATTTTCTTTTTGATCAATGATTTAATCTAAAAATTTGAAACCCCTTATTCCAAATCCCTTTATTTTATGCTGACTTTTCATTCTGTTTCATCTGCAATCTTTCTCTATGTGTTTTGTCCCCTTCCTCTCTTTCTGTGTTCCAAGAAGTTTTGTAGCAGACACTTTAGTGAAATTCCAAGGTTCTTGCTGAGAACATTCTCTGTTCTGTGATTTTTTGGGAAATCTTCAGTTAATTAACAGTGTCTTCTGAGCCAAATCGAAGTACTCTATAGGAAAGTCCCTATATTTTCTGCGTATGTTATTTTTTATATTTCTTCAACCGGTAAAGTACAAACCTGTCTTGAAAGACAAAGCAGGCTTATTAAATGTGTGTTTCCTAGCAACTAGGAGACAAACCTTAGTGTCTAGTCTAAGAGAGATACTCTGATAAAATAGTCCCTTCTTTAGTAATTTGACAAATTCTTTGGCAAGCTCCACTGAAGCACTGAAGGACAAGAGCATGATAACACATTGCTTTCTTTGCACTTTAAAAAACCTCCTCTAATTCCCCAATGGGAAACAGAGTGATATCTTATGTAAATGAATCACTTCAGATAGCCTGAAACACTTTCTAATGACTCGTACATTCTACATCAGACTTGCATACAATAATTTTTTTCAGCATAGAGTATTTCAAGAATAAAATGCAAGCATCTATTTAACCCTTTTTTTGGAATAAGTGGAAACACATTACTTTATTTTTCCAAATACCTGCCAAAAAGGTCAAGATGAGTGTATGGCCTGCTGTAAAATCTCATCTGAGGTATATAACCCCTGCTGCATATAAGGCATAGAAGCATGTGTTTTCAAGTGTTGATGTGAAACTTGAGACACAGAAAACTTAAGGTGTCAGGCCAACAGGTTGTCT
Source organism: Atrichornis clamosus (assembly GCA_013400975.1). Taxonomy (NCBI): domain Eukaryota; kingdom Metazoa; phylum Chordata; class Aves; order Passeriformes; family Menuridae; genus Atrichornis; species Atrichornis clamosus. Next base: position 71,757 of record WBMZ01000345.1, read on the forward strand.
CATGTAAAGACAGATGAAAGTTATAGAAAATTCTATCTGATAAATGACATTCTTCTCAAAATGCAGTTTAACTCACTAAGTGTAAAAAAAATAGTGTAGACATAGAGAGACTTTTAAAAATACACTTCTATTGCATGTCATTTCTGTCCCTGGGGAGCAAACCAGATCTTTTGACAGCATCTTCATCCAACCTCAAGCACAAGTCAATTGCCAATGAAACTTACTGGCATAATGCGATGTCATCTTTGATGATGCATCTTCCTCCATTTTTGCAGTATCCTTCAGGACAAACTGCAAACGTAAAAGTAAAAATTATAATTTCCCCCTCCTGGTTATTATGTTTGTCACAGTCTGATTTTCAAAATGGCAAAACATTCACACCTGTCATTTTGGTGCTTAGCACTTCCAAAATTTCATTTTTTAGACCTGAACTTGGTGATACAAATGTGAAGTCATAAGTACATTATATGCAATGGGTACTCTTGAGCTTATAGAAAACCTGATGCTTTACTTGAACAGGCTTCAAATTTTTCTTAAATCAGATTTTCATCTGACTCCAAAAATGGAGTTTTTGCCTCTTAGTTGATTTCCAAACAACAGGAATATATAAAACAAGACCCAGAAGGACTAAACTAGTGGTTAGTTAGTACGTAAGCTTACTTTATTAATAGCTTTTATATAAGTGTAATGAACGGACACTACTGTGTGACCAATCCTTCTATTAAAGATATTCAGAATTTTATCACTTAGAATCATATTCTCATAAGAACTAGAGAAATCAGGCTTTAAAAGACTAAAGATGTCTAAGTAGTGAGTGCTATCCTTTTAAATATTCTTGACATCCCTTAACTTGGATTTCCATATCATCACATTTAGTTTTACTGAAGCTTAGTTTTGCACTGTTATATCAAGAAAAAACTTAGAATCAAAATAGAATCCCCTCAATCTTCTTTTGTAGCAAATAACTGGTAAAATGCAAACTAGACCTAAAGAGGTTTGGATAGATGTAAAATGAAATTACTTACTGAGGCATAGAAAAGTGCTATTCAGTGTGGACACCTCCAGTTTTAGGAATAAATTTTGAAATGTAAATTACTTAAAACATCTGTTTTCTGATAAAAGAGTGGAAGATTTGTAATTTACTGTCATGCAAGTCTACTAGTTTATGTCCTCGATTCTTCTACATTGAACTAATTTCTGAGTATGTTCTTTTTAATTTAAAATACTTTTTATAAATCAAGTTTACCAAGTATGAATTCTCTCTGCATTGTAAAACTGGTAATTTTTTAATGTTAATGTATGATATCTTCTCTCACATTAGCAACCAGGTCTAGTGAAAACTGTCCCTGCCCAAGTCAGGGAGGTTGGAACTACATGATCTTTAACGTCCCTTTTAACCCAAACCATTTTATGATGCTATAGTAGATAGTGAACACAATACTTGTGGAAAAGTTTCACTCCCCAAAAAAGTCCTGGATGCCTCCTACAAATAAGTATTTTTAAAACTCTTAGTTTGTGAATAAACATTTAACATAATGAGTTATATTGTTGCAATACTTATGGTGTGCTGGGAATTTTATCACATAACTCGTAAAAGTTATAAAAACAGTCAATAAAATTCTCAGCTAATACAACTTTAGCCAAGGTGGGGGAGTACTGTTAGTACAGAACTGGCCCAGAGTTTGTCACTGTCTCGGGGAAGAGTTGCAGTAACTTTATGTCATTGAATGGGATGCTTTGAATCTAGATTTAATTATTTATATCATCACTAGCTATGTACTTGTTAGATTTTGTTAATAAAAATCTAATTCAGATCGAATTAGATTTTTTTGTCCACCATTTAACTATTGCAAACAAATCCTGAATATTGTGTCAAATGCACTGTGCTAAAACAAATGCTATTTGGTTTATTTTCCAACCTGAATTTGCAATACACTTGAAAAAATCCCCAAAATAAGAAATCCTATTAACTCAACAAAGTGAGTTAACTGAAGTGGGTACTCAACTGGCTAAAATCAAGGGAGGTCCTAAATGTATACTTCAAAGAGTTGGGTTTCTTTTTTTAACAATATGTTTATACCTTAAGAAACACCCATTGTGATGTTGTTAACTAAGCATATTATTTTTCACTTTTTCTCACTCTTTCATCTGTGTTATGCATTCATAATGAAAATTCATGCCTGATATAATTAGATAAAGTTTTAGCAGAGGAAACTCAGTCAAGTTTGAGGACTGCCTAAGGATTCAGTAGAAAATAACTATACTTTCTTTGTTTCAAATGATATTTTTATGCAAAACTAAGTACCTGAACAGCTGGACTCATCAAGGCTGGAATCAATGCAGTCTGCAATTCCATCACAACGCTGGGAGACTGCTATACATTGATTAGTTGGAGCACATAACAAGGAACCATTGAAACAATCTTTAATGGCTGAAATGAAAAGCAACATGGAGGTTATTATCAGCAGTATTTCTTTTTCTTACTGTTAAGAAACTAGCAGAAAACTTGGTTCATACTGCAGGATATAAACTTGCATCTGTGTGACCTCTACAAGCTTTCATCTTCAAAGGCATACAACTTTACCACTGAGTTGCTAAATAAGTAAACAAATACAGAGCACAGATGGTACAAAAACTAGATTTTCCCATGTAATATTTGTAAATAAAAGGAGTGCATATTAACTTAAAATGTTGAGAGTGTGCACTGAAAAATCCCAAAGAAAACTCTTAAATAGATATCACAAAACATAATCAACTCTCATTCAAAAACTGGTTAGAAAATTATGGAATTAATTTTTTACAGAGGGAACAGTCACGGCAATGGATCTAACTGCTGAATATTTTGCAGTTAGGGACAATGACACCAAGTTATCACTGCTGAGGTAAAGGATATTAAGAACACATGGAGGCACTAAAACCAGTGAAGATATGAACGTGAAAATATCCAATTTTCATCTATATTTAATTTTCCAAGTGTAAATTAAACCAGTAGAAGAGATAAAGATATCATACCCTGTTTGAAAGCATAAAATTTTTAATATTTGCTAGGTATTTAAAACTTACCAGGACTACAACAGATACATTTGGTGCACTAGGGAAAACTGAGAAATGATTTTTTATTCATTGCTATTAGCACTTCAATCATACGATGAAGGTGGAAAAGTATCTGTAGAAAAATGATGTATAGATCCATTGGTGTTAATATGTTTGTAACTTTTTAATTGTAATTTTCTTGGGTAAATTTTATTGTAAATTTTTTATTGTAAATAAAAAATTCAATTAAATAGGTGAGATTATGTACCCTTCACTAAAAGTGACAGCAAGAAGAAAGCCACCCAAGTAGAACACCTATAACTGGAAAGCCATTCCAGAATTTCCTTGTTAAATGCAACAAGTAATAAAATCCACTACATTAGTAGGTATGAAACAGTATTAACATAGTATTGTACAGTCCAATTCACACAATGCTGTGTGAACTCTACGGAAAATTCTGTCTGCATAAATCTCTAAGCCATGATGAAAAGCATTTCTGTGGTAGAAACTGTGGTTTTAGTAGACTTGACTAATGCTTTTTTTGTTTGTTTGTTTTTCTTTTTTCTGTCCTTCTTTTGGGCTTAATCTCTGCAAGATGCATTTTGGCAACTAGTCTTTAACCCAGAAGAAAATTTCCCTGATGAATTCCTGAATTCAGAACCCAGACCATTTTTGACCACTTATTGTTACACTTAAATGAATGAAATTGCTATGAGGACACAAAATGGAAAGTGTCAGTAACTCCTAAACTGAAATTTTCTAAAATGAGAAGTAGATTTGATCTGCACCAAGGAAAAAAAAAAATCAGTCTAAAATCTAAAAAGACAAAAAACCACTACCAATCTGTGCTATTATTAGAGTACACATAGGCTGGAGTTACTAGCACAACAATCAATGTTATAGATTATGCATAAATTTCAATAAAATAAATAAAATTTCTGATATGTTTACTTTTTCTCTCTGATCTTCCCCTGTTGACAAACTTCTATGGCTTTTCACCTGTTAAAAGCAGAAAGCTAAGATTAAATGCTGTGCTCTCATGGCATACACAGTAGGATCTGAACACCAGCTGTGACAGTAATCAGCTTTCCTCTGATTTCATTCCAAACTAGCACCATCACTTTATTTTTGCCTTTCCTGCAACAAATATCTTTTCCAGAGAAGAAACATGAATTGTTGCTTCTATATTTCTATCTTATACTATCAATGCTTACATGTTTATATACTATAAACTGAATTTTGGAGTAACAATGGAGTACAGACTTGATTAACATCAGACTGAGAACCCCAAAGGTGTGCAATATCTATGGAGAATATTTCTTCTTTGAATAGAACAGGATTTAATTTTTCCTTAATCCCTGGGTATTCTTTAGAAGTCAAAGCAATAGAATAAACAAAACAATATCTCTGTTCTTTGGGGAATCTAGAAAATCATGGCAATCTTTTGGCTTTCAGATTTTGAGATTCTACATTAGCTGTTGTGGTGTGGAGTTGGGATATATATGTAATAGAACACAGCATGGAGGTGTCTAATAGAGGACAGATTGAGATGGAAACAAGGTCAAATGAAGATTAATTATGAGAGGCTTATTTGAAGACAGGAACAGGTAAAATTTGTACATGTCTTCAGAGTATGTAGAATTTAAGATAAAATGTATCTCCAAAATCATGTCTTCTGCCAAGAAAACCAGTGAGCTCACTTCTGAAAAAAAGAGATACACAGAGAGTCTGCAAATTCCATGCTAGTTTGGTAATTTGCAAAAATAAATGGTATATGCAGTAGTCTGCATTCAGTAGTTTTGATACAAAATATTAAATAACTTAAATTTCTAATCCAGTGGAAACTGATATTTTACCAAATTTTTTTCATTCTGATAAGGATGTTAAAAAAACTTTTACAGCATGAGAAGCTTAGGAAGAAAAGTTTTTATATGCAAGAAATCTCCTTTTTCTTTTTTTTTCTTTTTTTTTCTTTTCCTATGCAGATAATTATTTTGAAATTCCTGGAATGAAACATTTGGCCTCAGTTCATCTACCAATAACGAAATATTTTCAAATGGGCAGACACTTTTGCGTCTATCTGAAACTCCATGGTATCTCACTGCAGTTATATTTCAAAGCCTTTTGCCCTTGTGTTTTGTTTGTGAGCCCTTTTACTTGCTTGGGGCAGAGATTTCTGATACTTCATGAAGAGACTTGACTTCAAAATCCTTGAAAGGTCAGGACTGCCTTGAATGTTACTGAATTGCACAACTGTGAAAGTCTATCTATTTGTCATATCATAATCAGAGGTTACAGAGGCAATGCAAATGCAGCTGACTCATCTATGGAAAAAATGTGAAAATGCTTGCAAATATTAACAGAAATACAATAGAATTTTTTTTTAAGCATTTACCAAAGTTGATCGCCAGGAAAAAAGAATGCAGAAGCAAAATTATATGGAAATGTAAAGTATCTCTGCAGTTAATGCATTATATGTGATAAAAATAGTAATTTTTTTTACTAGGGAAAGGTGAATTTTACACTATACTTCATTATGTTGCTCTTTCTCTTTCCTAAAACATCACTAGTTTAGGCAAGTAAGTTAATTTTCTCTTAACTACAGCAGTGAAAGTAACTTACGGCAGTCAAGTTCATCTTCGCTAAGGCGGCAGTCAGGCACGCCATCACACCTCAGGAGGGATGGGATACAGCCTTTGGAAGGACATAGGAACTCTGTTTCCTTGCAGAAGCCTGGAGACATGGTGGTAGGCACCTCCATGGGACAGTTCATTTCATCACTTCCATCCATACAATCTTCAACCCCGTTGCACCTTGCAGCGAGGGGCAAACACTGCTGCACATAGGCACAGGTCAGCTTGTCACTGCTGCAGGTGGGAGGGTGTGGATCAGCTGGTCCTACAGGAAGAAAAGGAATATTTATTGATTCTACTCTTTCAGTAGTCATTCACACTGCCTTTGAAACATACTTAGGATCTGCTGGGACTGCAGCTGATTTTGGCTACTAAAGTCCTTAAAAAAAAAGAATAACCCAACTTGTATAAAAACACAGCTCCTAAATGCAGAATACAGTCTTAATAACATTTTGTCTCATATTAACTCCATTGTTGTTGTTGCAGCATTTTGCTCCTAAAGCTCAAGTTCAGCATTTCTTTTGATCCTATTTCTTTTGCCATGTACGCATAGAAGGGTTAATACCAAAATATTTAAAAATCTTGTCTTTCACCTGGTATCTGGAAAGACTTAAAATAGCTCTCTAGTTACAATTTTCAGTCAAAAGTAAAAAAAAATTCATAAAGTAACAATAAAGATTTTTACTGATCTAGTTTATTATCACTTTGATTCTATAGCTTACCTTAGTACGATGGAGAATTAAATCAAAGAAAATTCTAGATAAGTTTCTAGGGTGCAAGTTAAGAAAAGTTTGTTTTAAAAATTTCACACTTTAACTAATTCAAAGACTTGACAAAAAAAAAAAAAAAGAAAAAGCCCCCATGCTTACTTGCATTGCTGGAAAAAGCTTTGTCTGACCATGTATATAAATAAATTTGTCTCAAATACTTAATTCCTTCTTTTTTCCTACAAAAATTATTGCAAGTGAATTTTACCAGCAGAAGCATAAGAACTATTGCTGGAAACTGGCTTCTAAGGAGCTGGCTATGCTAATGCTGTGTTCTTTACACCATCAGTGTCTCCCATGGAAGCAATGTGATGGCTTCCTGTGCTTTTTTTGTTCAGGGAAAAGATAAAAATCTCCAGAATTTACTTCAATACATTTAATCTTTTCTAGGTGAGTTTGCAACAGGTGAGTAAAAATTATAATATGAATGTTAGAGACAAATTAACATCAAATTACAGAAAAACAAATTAATGTCATCACCTCTGTAAGAGACAGGAGGAGTTTTGCTGTTGACTTGGGCTGAACCAAGGGAGATCAAGCACAAAAGTCATGGGTGGGTTTTAGCTTGTCTTTTGGAATGGTGCAAGCATTGTTCTCTGACCTCAGGTGTCAAATGTCACTGGTGCACTAAGGCATGACACACTGTAAGGGAGTACATGGATTTTGGCATTATTTTTTGACTTGCAATCCACTGGTCATAGCAGTATGTTTGTGTGTTCTACAATACCAGGCACGACAACTTTGTTGAAACATGCTCAGAGGTATCTACTTCATAAAAAGCAATGGCACTTCGTATAAAAATATGAACTGCTAATGCACTGAGGTAAACGGAATACTAGCATTATTTTACCATCTGGTGGCTTGTGAAGCATCTACAAGGGAAAAGAGCTCAAACTTCTGTCTAATATAGTCCTCTCTAGATTAGAATTTTTTAATTTTTATGTTAACTTTATATCAAAAGATACTTGAAAAGCTTCATACAATAGAACATTCCTGACATTATTTCATACCCCTAGTGCTTTTTAATTCTATCATTTACCTAGAAAAGTGTATTTGATACACTGGATATAATGTAAACATAAAAACCAAAAATGGCTATTGACTCTGTGAAAATAATAACCTAGTGATCTTCATTCCTGTTTGCATTCAGAATTATGTCCTTCGAATCCCTCAAAGATGTGTACTTTTACATAAGATTGAAAAGATTGTGGTTTCATACGTGTTTTATAAATGTGTTAGTCTAAAAAATTTTTTTTATTTATGCTACTTCAAAAGGCTTATGGAAGTTGGCTTTAGATAGTTGATTATAGACATTTAAATCACATGATTGATTGATTTTGAACAAATTAAAAGTTTTCTGCATTTTGCATTTTTTTCTACTTTGGTCCCATATTTTAGAAGATAATACTAGTAGCTTATAAAGATGTTTGAATTTGGTTTGTCTTATAGAGTTTGTATACAAGGTCATGATTCTGCCAAGATACTGGTGAAATGTCACTGAGACAACATACTTCTCTCCTTATTGATATAGGACAAGTACTGTTAAATCTTGCAAAATGGAGTAAAAAAAGTTATTTTGTATTTTTAGTTTGCACTTGCTCTGGGAAAAAAATAAAAAAGTGTGATTATATTTGATAGCTTTTTTTTTTTCTTTCTGTTGTTTCTGACCTTTTCCTGTCAGTGCCTAGGGGGCATTTAAGCAGTGAAAATGACTTAAGCTGCAGTCAGTTCTGCTTATGCACACACTTTTGTCCTTGCATAGTCCTGTCTTAGTTTTTCTGTATTTGTTCTGATGCTGTGGAAATTAACCCCACACAGTTACAATACATTTGACTTTCCTATAGTTGCTTGTTTATATTGCAGGAAAGACTGCATTTATAGTACATTTGTGAGCATTTCTGACCCAGTTTAGATTCCTGTTCATGATGTGTTTGCTTACATGTTTCTAGCCAACTTAGTTCAGTAAACTGAAATCCCCTCTTAAACTCAGTAATTCTTGAATGTGTTGCTTGTTATGAATCTGGTCTTGAGTATGAAACTATTTTCAGTCCTTCGGAACATTAGATCAGTTTAGCCTTATGGTCACAATCATATAATGAGCTTATGCATGTAAATAATCCTGTGCTAAATTCAGTATTTAGGCAGATGCTTGAATGCTTTTTTGAATGGGGGATTATTATTATTATTATTATTAATATTATTACTGCTACTTTCTATCATGATTCCCTCTGGTAGTTAGGAAATAATTTGTAGCATGAAGTTTGTCCTGACTTGCCTACCAATTATTTTATTGCATGCAATATTCACTGAGGGCAGTGAAGACATGCCCAATTTATGCTAGAGGTTAGCTTAGGGGTAAGGTTAACCAGGGGTCTTGTTGAGGTTGGTTTCTGTTTTCAGTACATTAAAAAAAATCCAAAATCATACCCTAAAACCAGTAAAATCATTTTAGATAAGAACAAAGAATGAGATGAGAATTTACCTCAAAGACTGTAAGAATATCCTCTTGCTTAATAACTCACATTACGTATTAATTAATTCACATCTGTTTGGTTTCAGACACAATAAAGAAATTGTGCTCTGGATGACATTCTATAAGATATCATGATTGCCATGGTCTGCCAAAACTCTACTCCCAAGTTCAATCTATCTTTTTTACATAAAATAGTTTATAAATGCTTTTATTAATTATAAATTAAATGTGCTTTGTAAAAAATTTTAAAATTTATAAAAACATTCGTTTGTATATAGCTAACATTTAAAACAAGCTAATTAGGAATATGCAAATGTAGAAAATCATTAACAAATTCCAAGTGAAATCTCAAGTAACATTAATGAAAAGTAATTACTTGTATTCAAAGCTACCATCTATGCAATTATTTATTTTAAGCTCATCATTGCAGTATCTGCTACTGACATGTTTCCTTCTAAAGAGTGGCAATATTCATTGTTTTCTTGCCACTGGGAAGAATTAAACTAACATGTTAACACTGTGATGTGGTTTGCAATGAAAAGTGAGCTGGCACTAATGAGAGACTCATCATAAACACCCTGCACGTGCTGAGTCACACAGTGGTACACTCCCCCAATTTAGCCATAAAAACTAACTTTAAGCTTATGCATGCCCATGATTCTTATATTCCTCTCTTGTAGATATATATGAAAGTTATTTAAACAGTAGAATATGAAGTGAAGCTTTTTCAATGCAAATTGGAGTGTTTATGGCCCACACATCATTTCTGTTACTTGACATTGTTAGATTCAACAATTGCCTAATCCTGGCATGCCAATAAAATGTTTGCCTCACTTGTTTCCAAAGCAGAAAAGATGTTCCCAACGCAACACTCATTTCCTGAGTGCCACGTGGCTCTCATTTTGAGACCACATTCAGGTGTGGAGGAGATATTGTATAGGTTACTTTTAAAAAAAGCAGTATCTATTCAAAACTCTTTAAGGTTTTGGAGATAAATCTACTGAAAATGATGAGTTCTAAGGAAGACAGGATAAAGGCTGAGCTTTTTGTATCCAGGCTGCATGATCACTGAAAAGCAGAACTAAAGATCCTCAAGAATACATTCAGTATTTGCACATAGATGAAAGTAAACTAAACAAAAAAAAATTCAGTAAAAATAAACTCTGCACTGCGAAACACTGAGCCTAAATTTAGATCTGCATGAAAAACAGCAGTAAATTGTTGATGTTCCATTATAGCTAAAGGAATCATGACTTTTTAAGTAGCAGGCTGAGTACATGTCCTTATTTATTTCTCTTTACACTCAGTGTTTTATTTTGTACTTATTTTTACCTTGCATATGGCAAATAACCAAAATTAAAGAAAGGGTTTTAAAATGTGCAAATAACATCTACTTGTATATCATGAAAAAGACATTTTAATTAGGTCCTAAAGTCTGACATTTTAATTTGGTCCTATGCCTTTTGAAACTTACTCACACAGCTGTGCTGGCTGAATTATGATCTGAGTACCAGAAGTGCTACCCCACAAGAACCTTCACGCTTTTAAGAGAATTTAAGTAGCTGAAGTAGATATAAAAATCAGACCAGTGTGTAAAACAAATAAAATTTGGTATGTACTGCTTCATGAACCGGAATAACTACAGCTGGATATCTGTATTTCATTGTTGTCAGATCAAATAGGTGCTTTTAGATATATTTTTATTGCAATGTGCTAACCACCAAAGCATGTTTACAGTAAATAGAGCTCAAGAGCTGATGATTTGGAAGAAAGAAGCCTTTACAATATGAAAAGCGTTAAGTCAATGAGTGCTCATCATCAAGGACATAATTATGTATTTGTGGGATAGGGATTTGTTACAGGCTTACTGTTGTTTGATGAACATTTTCGGTACACATATGCTTTGTTGTATTATTGTTTTTGTCATCCATGGCCCATGTGATCCTGTTTCCTGACTGCAAAGCAAACATCGCAGGTCGGCACTACAAATATTTTGATCATGAATCAGAGGGATTCAGTCACAGAAAACCACAGAACTGCTATTATATCCAAATGCTAATACAAATGTTTGTATTGCACAATAATTATCACAGCAAGAAACACAAAAACATGATTAATTTTAATGAAGCAACACTTCCAGGCTATCATCCTCTTTTCTGCCTTTCTTCTTCAAATACTGAGATCTCTGGTGCAGAGTAGGTCTCCATTTGTATTTATACATCATCTGTAACAGTGGATTTTAACAAAGACTAGTGGACATTAGAGTCAACACCAGAAAGCATGAAATAAAGTTACCACTTTATGCTATTAGGCAGCATTAACTCAGTTGTATCAGAGATCACTCTAAAGCTCATTTAAGTAAATGGAACAAGTCATATTGATTTTAACAGGCCTTGCATCAGACCCTTGAAAACTAACAACCTGTCTGACATATTTGCATAAGTAATTTGCCTAGCAAATGTAATGAAAATGGTGGACCTATTAAGTGCAGCTAAAAGAGGTCAAAAATAAGTCCATCCAGTAGATTTCATTAGATAAGAGCATAAGTTAATTACGGGCCCAATCCAGTGCATTAATTAAATTGAAGTAGGTGTCAGTCCTTACTTTCACTTCAGTAAACTTTGGATCAGGGCGTGAAATCAAGCCATTCAAGGTGGCTGCAAGGAAACAACTTTGTTACAAAAATTAATCGGACTAAAGTTGTTCAAATACTTTAATAATCTGTCCATGAGTATTTTATCACTTCCAATAAAACTAGAAAATTTATTTCCAACCTTGTAAAAGGATGAATAAAAGGGAGAAATTGAGTTTGGCCAATTGAATCTTTAAGTCTCTTTCCCTTCATGACACAACAGGGGTTGTGTGGGGCAGGGTTCTGGAAAGGATCCCAGAGACCCTGTTACAAAGCCAGAATTAACAAAAGCAGAATTTGACCCAATGACTTCAGAGTTTTATATGTCTGTGCAGAATTTATTTTAAATGATCATAGTTTGCTAATGTATAAACATAATGGAAAACAGACAGGTTTACTGCCAGTAAAATCAAGCTATGATTTAGTTTTTACTCAGAGAACTGCTTCCTCTGGCTGGAACACACTTACTACCTGTGACAGCAATATGGCAATATTTCCCGTATTTCTGCTAGGAAAAGTGGGAATTGCTAGCTATGCCTGCTATTGTCACGGATTTGTTGGTTTGTTTATTTATTAGGAGCAATGATGAACTGGAGAAGCTGCGAACCTTCAGTCTTTGACAAAATGAATATAATTTCTGAGATAAATCAGAATTTGTGACTTACTCATTGAGGAGACAAATAAGTATTACATAAGGAAGAATCTGAGAATTTTCTTGTCTCTGCGATAGTATCATTAATCCATCTCATTCCAAATATTATTTCTCTCCATCCCTTCAAGGAAATTTGTTGGTTTTTATGAATGAGCTTAGCAAGGCAAATTATCATCTCTGTGATTTGAGGGGTTTTTTTGTGTAAACAGATGGGGTTTGGAGGTTCAATATTAATTAAACTATTTTAATACACTATTAATAAATCCGAAGAATTTTAATTTCCCAAAGGGCATCTAGCTCAATTCAGGAGATTTCAGTATTCTGTAAAAGTTATATAAAAGGTAGAGAGAAACTGAAGGTTTTGGATAAAGGTAGTAAAATTACTAATTTAAACAGAAACAACATAATTGCATTCAGGACTTGTCAATAATTATCCTAGTTTATATAGTATAATTATCTTATCCTAAAATTATTCCCAGTTCCATTTCTGTGAAATCCACAAAAAGTTTTGGCTTTTGACACCAGCTAGGTCTGTGCACTGGAAGATACCAGAACAGGCTGAAGAAGCTCTATGAGGTACTACGCTCTGGATCACAATTTTTACTCTTTAAAAATGCAGAAATGCCTTATCTCTGTCAAGTAACAAGGATCTAAAGTATATACTAATTGGTTTCAGGGAAAAAATAATTAACTAAAGAAACTATTCACAAATTTCCCTGGTATCTCCACTCCTCTATTGCTACTCATCCTACTTTCGTCTTCCTCTTCTTTGTTTTTATGAGCAGCCATCCGCTATGGCTCCCCCCTGATTCATCTCTTACCCTTGAGGAAAGAAACTCCCTGAGTTTCTTCTTTCTCTCTCCCTGAGAAAGAAACCCAACGTGAGAGAGGTTTCTGCTTGACTGCAAGCATGAGCAGACAAGCTAACAGTGATTCCCCTGGCTCTGCAACTTAAAGAAATCAGAAGTTAAGCCTCCTCTGCAGAGATTTTCCCCATGATCTAACACAGTAGTATCAGCAGCTCAGGCAGTTAACCCTTCCAGTACTTCCCGCACTCAGGCTTGGGGAGTTTCAGACAGGGAGCATTGACTCCGTCTAAGGTTCTGTCAGATGAGTCCCGTTCTCCTCCAGAATCTTCTCAATGCCGCTTCACACAGGTGCACACATGGACACACTCACGCACACGTGGACACACGGACACACAGGCAGACTCACAGACACACACGGATACACAGACAGACACACGCATGCAGACACACACACACATATGGACACCCATATGGACACACACACACACACGAACGCACAGACACACACACACACACACACACACACACACACACACACACACACACGAACACACACACACACACATATGGACACCCATATGGACACACACACACACACATGGACACACACACACATATGGACACACTCACAGACGCGATCACACAGACAGACACACACACACATGGACACACACACACACATACACACACCCATATGGACACACACACACACACGAACAGACAGACACGCACACACACACGGACACATATGGACACACTCACACACACGAACGCACAGACAGACACACACACACACGGACACACACATATGGACACACTCACACACACATACATACACATGTGTTTGCCCCTCAGTATTGCGGTGGTTGAAACTGCCGCTGTTTAAAGGTTTTCCCCCCTTTCGGTGTATCCGATGGTTTTGCCTTATGGTCCTCCCCCTAAGTTAATGTAATGGTTTGTCTCCTGGTTAATGTACACCCTGTTATGTTAATCCCTCTGTCAATCATCCATAAACCCTTACCCCTTTCTCCTCCCCACTCCTTCTCCTATTGGTTGTAACCCTCTCACCCCACCTTATCTCCACCCCTGGACCCTCACCTCATTGGACCCTGATGCTTTTTCCACCCCTTTCAACCCCTGTATAAAACCTTC